>WBOK01000117.1:0-190969 GCA_009289805.1 Alternaria gansuensis
AGTTATGACGCGATTTGTGTAGGTGGTAGTTTGGTGGGGTGGCTCAAAACATGAACTGGCTCAAAACGCGCACGGACACGGTACTGCAGCACGCACATCGACGTCGTCATAGAAGGATATGCATATCCGGCCAAGATGCGCAGCACACCACTTTGAAGCGCAATCAAAGCCAAGCTCGTGAAGTGTCCATAGATGTCTCTCGTGTCCAAGCAAAAGTTAGAAATAGGTAGATGGATAATTTAAACACGCACGTGCCCGACACACCTAAAAGCTCAGCCTCGCAATTTCAGGATATTCACGACTGCTCTTTCTCACCTACTCACTAGTATTAATCGTGGAAACAAATGAATTTATCTTCTACACCATTAAAAATGGCCTCGAAAGTCAAAGCTAATACATAGTACAACAATATCGACATCGAGATGAGTGTGGCAAAATCGACCCCACCATTAGCTTATTTCCCACTTTCGCTTAGGCACTAGATATCTAGAGAGCGGGGTGTGCGGATCACAGCATAGAATGGCTCGTCTCAATGCAATGATACTCTCATGCACTTGCAGCTTCTGCTTTGCGCATGCGGCTTACTTCTTACCTAGGTACCCCACACGGAACATAGGTCCACCTGGTATTTTGGACAAAACTCTGGCTCTGTCAACCAACACACTTTTATTAGTTCAAGAGAGGATTAAGCTATGGCTACGTTGACAGAAATGATTACTCTTTGAGTAGGATTACCATCAAGAAAGAGAGAGGCCGACTTAAAAACCCCGGAATCTGCAAGTGCATGAGAATGTAACGTAACCATCTGCTTTTTCTCAGCTTGCCTGCGTCCAATTATACGAACTAGCCAGCTTTACACCCACTGCAGCTTTTCAGCTTGGGTCAGCGCGTCAATGTTCCCCACCAACCCAGCATGCGCTGTCTAGGTAGAAGTGCCAGCGAGAAAACTTTCATGGCTGACTATGTGATCTGTGGCTGCATAGAGTATCTCATCACCCAAATTTATTGCCTGGCATAAGGGATGAGTACCTCTGTATGTGCGAAGGTGTTTCCTCGAAGATACTGCTACATTGCACAGGCTGACTAGGAGCGACAAGGACCTTAACAATAAGATACCGTTAAGTTCGCGTTGGTATGTGCACACGGGTTCAGAACAACCGGTATACATTAGCCTTGTCTGTATAGCAATACTCGTTGGCCACGTATAATCGTCACAGACCAGCTATATGCACGAAGGCACTCAACAGACGTACACTAGGCCAGACGCATGGCACATTTTCTCCATCCATCGTCTCACAAAATATTGCACGACTATTACCAAGAGAAATCGGACAAGTACGCACCACGGCCTAGTATCATATAGGGTAGGCTGTCAGATTCCTTTTGTAGAGGGTGTGTATGTCGAACATGGTCAACAAAAGCCGGCGTCTGTCGTGGTTGGCTGATTGAACATGCAGCATCTGCACTAGAACTTTAGATGGGATATGCTCTGACTATCATCGAGCTGAGATGCAGAAGCAATATACTTGAAAATCTAAGTGGGTATCGACATCACCTGAGCTACTTGGAGAAAAACAGCCATTCTACACGTATATTTAGTGGAAGCCCAGAGACAGCGTTTGGAAACATCAATCTCGCCAGATTCGCGTTCGCCCAAGCACATAACTACACTTCCACGTATTTTACGATCTCCAGAATACATCTCAAAGATGCCACCTAGCTCATCGCACTTGTCAGATCCCCGCTACGGATATGATCTTGTGGTTTCTACTACCCAGGAGAGCATCAATGCTGGTTTGTTGCAGTACCTCCAAAACACAAAATCGACCCAACCATACCAGTACCTTTTCTTCGCTGTTGACGAAAAAGGAACTCCAAGTGGCAACATGACGCTAGAATATATACTAGCCAATACCAACGTGAACCCTTTCGACATCCCGAGTGGTACGAGCACCACTGATCCCAGAATCGAAAAGCTTTTCAAGATTCGGTTCGGATGTGGCATTCGCCTTCGGGCTGGCGTTCCTCCTGGCGTAGTGCAGAATGTCCCTGGAAAAGGACCCCAGATCCAGCTTCCAGCTCCCATCGTTACACTAGGAAACAGCGCAAACAACGTCATCTTCAACATGTATTGCTCAGACGTAACAGTGATTAGCTTCACGCCGCCTGGTGGATGGGCCACGGAAGGAACCTGGATATGGTATTCGCAGCCATCTGGAGTTCCGTGGTATGTGGCGACCAAGACAGATCTGGTTAGCAAAAACCTGGACAAGAGCCTCGACACGCCCTACTTTAACAACCATCCGGAAGAGCGTGAACAGCTTTTGGCTCGCTTGAACAATCTTTCTGGTACGGCTTTTAGTTTGCAGCAACTGCTGTTCAACCTTGATAGCGCCGTTGCGCAGACACTGCCCGAATTCGTGGGTGTCAAGGACGCACAAGCCAAGTATCTACTTGGCACAGGGTTCGTCAACCTCTGGTCTGCCCAGGCCAAAGAACAAGGGCTACCACTCATCGGAGTGACTGCTGTCGCGCAAACTCCTGACGGTTCGCCTCTGCGCTTGACAGCTCTGGAACGATACGTCAGTACTGTCATCGATCCAGCAACAGGTGTAGGCATCGAAAAGCCTTCGCCATTGGAATTGTCGGCCACCACACTGAATTATTTGTGCGCCACTAATGGACGACGTTTGCCGGGAGCCTCCAGCTTCTCGTGGAATTGGATTGATCCCCAAGACATCTCTAAATCTAGTGGCGTCATGGCTGTCAAGAGGGATGTCATTGCAGCCTACTTTATCGAACAGATTCTTCCAACAGCTAGAAAATCATGCATTGAACCGTGGACAAGTGTTGATGCCAAAGATATATTCGGCACCGTGCATTATTCTTGGAAATTCTCACGAAATCAAACGCCAGCTGTAACTTATACCCCAAATGGCTCTGTCGTTGCAAGAATAACCTATTCGAAAGAATCGCGAGCGAAGGATAAATGCGCACTGACATATGGGGAGCTCAATGTGACGAGCTCCTACACATGCAGTATCGTCTTGGGGAGATTTGATACCCTTTTCGGGCCTCTCGGCGACCCTCAAGAGATCACCGTATTGCAAAACCTCAAGGTTTCGGTCTACTGCCAGTGGGCAGCTACTGGGGCCTCTGCCAACGCCGTCGATAAGACGCTTAGCGATACGTATGTCGTATCCGTCGACAGCAGTGGCCATCTCAACACTGCCCCCCACCCGGACAAAAGCAAACACACCATGACGGATCATTCCGAATCTGGAAGCGCAAGTGGGATTGCCAACTTCTTCACCGGCGTGAATGACATGATTGACGACGTTAAAAACAAAAGTGGTGATTTCCTGTCCGCCTCGATTTACCCGATGCCTTTCGATCAGTTAAAGAACTTTGTCTTCCCTGGGGCCAAGGTTTTTTCTTACAAGACCGCATCATTCTCCAACTACCAGGACCTGGTCAGCCTGATCACGTATGTCAATCCAACAGACAATCAGTTTGGGCGAACAGCAGCTATAACGGAAGCGAGCCCTATGACTGTGATGAAAACGAGTCAAGTTGATGAAGTGCCTCCTATGGCATTGGCAATCGAACAAGCCCAAGCCAAGGGACTGTTGGGGCCAGCTCTGGCAATTCATCAGGACGTGCAGCATGCTGAGAATTCTCCCTCCATCACGACTGCAGAAGATTCTAGCGTGAAGCCATACCATGTCAAATCCAGTGCAGAAGGAATCATCATTACTGCTGCTGAATCAGCAGAGAAAGTCAACGGTACGAGTCGCTCTTCTCCTCTTGCCGCTACAGCATTCGTCTCGACGCCTCGGGGATCGCCGGGCGGCAAATTGCAAGTCACGAGCATCACCGAAATGATGCTAAATTATGTACAGGGACAGTTGGTTGATCCGACAGGCGAATTTCACGCCCTTCAAATGGCCAACGGCACTGCTCTGCTCTACGCTATTAACGCGTCGAAAGCTCTCAACGTCTTCAGAGAAGTCCTTGGAGAGTCACAGACGGGCTGGGTTGTGAATGACATCTCTTCTGTGGTTGTGGAAAAGCAATTCGGTGCTGGTGCGACGGTTGAAGCTTTTGGGGTCAACCAAAGCGTGATGGATGAAGGGACCCTTGGCCTCGGCATGGCAGTCCGCAAGGACGGCTCCGACACCCTGTTTTTATCTCTCTCAAATGCACCAGATCCGACATCGTCCTGGGTGTATAATCCAAATTGGCGGGCATTTCCATTTGATGCGCCCAAAGGCCCACAAACTGTGCAAATTACAAAGATCATCTTTTCTGAAACTGATCAGGGCAATCAATACATCATGGTCGACATACTTGAAGACCCTTCGTCATCCTTGAACGCAACAGCTCGGTATATTGTAGACCCATCTTCGATCACCACTCACTGGATTCCTCACACACTGCCCTTTGACGTGGAGCAAGGCACGTATAGCAGTTGTATAGGTCGCGTTGAGAATGGGCTCATAGATGGAGTCTATACTGCTGGTACAGTCCAGGGTGCTCCTCAAATTGCTTATGTGCCAATGTTTAATCTCTCTGGCAATGCGGCTCCAATGCCGACGCGACTGACGCTGCCGGGGCAAACGCCGGCGACAGCTATAGCATCGATGCGAAATGTCGACAAGTTCTCTGCGCTGTCTGGCACCACTGATCTTTACGCGATCGGCAAGTCAACCTTATACCGATGGGCGGCGAATGAGCAGCTTGAAGACGGCACTGCGGGAAAGCCGATCATGACGGACGATTTGCTCTCCGGCACCGATTCGCTGGCTGTCATGACTCACGACGGAGTAATCACTCTGTTCGGAAAGAATGGCAGCAACACGGTATACTACACTTCCTGCCCTATCCTGAAACTGGCGGATCCCAAGTCTTGGAGCATCCTGGTCCCTGTCTTGAGCAACGTCGAACGAATTTCCTCTTTCTGCAATGTGCGCGATGGAGGCAACACCGTTTTTGCTGCTGGTGGTAACCGCATTCAACGGGTGGTCCAGGCAACAAACACAGAGTCCAAGATCTGGCAGAGTCAGCCAATTACGCTGTCGGCTCCTCCACAGCAGAAAGCCCTCTCATTTAAGTCGTACACGACCACCATAAAAGTCACCAATGCAGATGGAATGCCGACGCCAGCTGCTCAAGTCACTCTGACGACTCCATCTCGGACTCCTGTATATATCGAAGGCCTCTATTACATTATTTCACCAGTTCCAGTCGTCCTGAACACTAATAATGCGGGCCAGATTACCATCATTCAAGCGACCGAGAGCATCATCGGAGCCGTCATTAAAGCCAACGTGGAGGGCACTACGGCTATAGTCAACCCCATGGAACAGTCGTTTAAGAAGCTGTCGGCGCTCACTGACAGGACGGCTTTGAGGCAAGCGCAATTCACTACCAATGCAATCGCTGGCGGTGTGAGTGGACCCCGGCAAACCGCTCCTTTGGTTTCTCCGTCGGTGTCGAACGATGATCTGGACAGCACAGCCGACTGCATCCAGAAGTTGAGAGAGGCTTACGGTTCGACAAACACATTGTTGTTGTCTTCCACTGTACCCGATGATATTGGAATAGAATCTGCTTCCACTAGAACCGTCGCATTCGGGCTCGGCGATGCGATACAGATAGCCGCTGGAGATCTTTTTAATTGGTTGCGGACTGGAGTGAAACGTGTGATACAGGTGATAAAAGATGCGGCCAGCGGTGTCTGGCAGTTCGTCGTCAAGATCGCTGGCAAAGTATACCATGCGATACTAGATTCCGTAGATGCCATCGTTGGCGCCTTCGAGTGGGTTTTCAACCAAATCAAGACGAAATTGGAGGACCTTATCCGGTTTTTGGAGATCCTCTTCAACTGGGATGACATCAAGCGGACGAAGCAGATCATGCACAACATGATCCGCTTCTATCTGAAGAATTCTGTAGAGGGCATCAAAGATGTCCAAAGCAAATTCGACGCATCCATTGCCGGCGCGCAAGAGGCCGTCGCAAAGTGGGCTGGAATAGAGGACTGGAATTCACTGGGCGATAGCGCAGCTAAACCGCCGAGCGGAAATGCTGTGAATCCCACGAAGGACCATACCCCGAGCTCGCAAATGATGGCTCATCATTTCCAAAATAATGCGCATAGTATGACTATCAAAGGTCAACTACCAAAGCCAAGTTTGATACAAAATCTGCTGAACGATTTGATGACGGCCATTGCGGCTGAGGGCCAGGTTTTCCAGGAGACTTATAATCAGATCAAGTCTTTGGCGTCAGAATTCCTCGAATTGAGCCTCACAGATATCTTGAAAAGGCTGGCAGGAATCTTGACGGAAGCTGTGCTCGGGACAACTCAGGTGGTTGTGGATGCTCTTTTTAATGTCATTTATCACCTTTCGTCTTCTGCCGTTGATCTTCTGGACACCAAGATCCATATTCCGGTTCTGTCCGATGTCCTCAATGCGATCGGTGTGGCGGACATCTCGTTCCTGGACCTGATCACCTGGATTGGCGCCACAGGTATCACCGTCATATACAAACTTGCAAACAATGGTAACGCCCCTTTTCCTGATGATGCTGCATCGACAGCCCTAATCAACGCCCGGAATTGGAGTGAGTTTGCAGCGGTTCTCAAACCAAACTCCCTGCCGCTTGTCACGGCGAGAGCCGCCGCGATGGAAGTATCCAGCGTCTCAGTGAGCTCAGGGCTTATTAGGATTTCAGAATCTGTGAGCGCATTAATTTATACGAGCGGACATGCCCTCGCCGGCTTCGTCGCGTTCACTGGCAACTTCTTATTTTTTGCAGAAGCGATGGATCCAAGCCCTGATAATGCCTTTGGCATCCCATCGGCGGTCATGGGCGTCATTGGCGCTATTGCTGTTGCGGGTGCCGATGCGCTCGTTGCCAAGATGCCCCTGGAGAATGAAGCTGTGGACTGGATCAGAAAAGGTACATCCGGGCTCACCATCGCATCGAAGCTCATCTTCTCCGGTTTCGTGCAAGACAGGCTCGATGCGGGTGGGAAGTTGTCATTCCTCAAGGTTGATGACAACAGGAAAGTCGGAGCGGTCATCAATTCTTTTTTGGTTTTTCCGGCATTGGCCTGCACGTGCTTCCACTTCTATGAATTGTCGCAAAAGCCAGCAGGCAAAGAACGATCTTGCGCGATCATTGGAGAAACGTCGCAAATGGTTTCTTATTTCGGTCAAGTTGCCTACACTACTGCAGTACTTGATCCAGATCCAGCGACTAGAGTGATACCTGCTGGCATTATGGCGGGATGCAATATCGTCTTGTGTGGATTAGAGACTAGTGCAGCTCTGGTCCTTTGAAAGGATCATACGTAACGGTATTAAGTTACGAAGAAGGACTGTAGTAGATTTGCGATAGTAATACTATATCCGCGTCGTAATAAACATGTTCGCGCAATGCGCCTACGATGTCCCTGTGCGCAATGTCCGTGTTCGCGCAATACTAATAAAATCTACATTAGAGAATATGTTCGATCCCACTAGGATTAAGATAGAATAGGTGTCGCAGATTGCTCTCTCTAGATTACGTAACTGGTCTATTTCTAGAACAAATACACTAGTAGGAGTGCAACATTCTCTTGTCCAAACAGAAGAAGGCTAGACGTGCTTAAAATGACCGAAACCAGCAAAATGGGTACGTATATCTGGTATGTCCCTGCGTGGCATCTTACATTTGGTTATAAACCATATGAAAATCCCTTTGAACCCTCACACCGCCTAGTGGGCCTGTACTTTCCACTCTGGTAAAACCCTCGCTCGATAACGATGTAGCCGCTGATCGACCCTGCACCGCATTTCCTTGTTCAGCCTCGCCTTTCCCGAAGTATACGATTGTGGATAGTTCAATGCCTTGCTGCTGCAGGTGCCTAAGAGGCTGTTCATAGATGCTAGGCGTCCTGTTGAGACTCGTAGTGAGACGATTGCAAAATGAGTTCCAAGTTTTATCGGAGGTCCGCCTCACTTTGTTTTCGTTCGGATGGTTCTGACCATATTTGGCGGCGCTGCTTTTCCCTTTGGACGTCGTTCGTGTACCACCCCGACTTGCGCCCATATGCGTGCTCATGCTGCCAATTTGTAGGTGGGAGAGGTAGCTCTGAATACGAGGTAGTGTGGCGTGATCAATCGAAAGGTGGACAATAATTTTATGTATCACGGCCCATATCAATTGGGATCCTGATATATGGTCAGTGACATGAGAATCCACGGTGAAGATTATATAAAAGACTTCTGTTTTATTTTGATGAGGATTTGGAGTCTTACGTGTTAGATCTTCTAACTGAAGAGCTCTGTGGATAACCATCATCCGCCCAATATCCACTACACAGATGAGTATACGTGATCCAAATATCAGAAAAACAATAGACTTAGTATGCAAATTCATTTGCAGACCCTAAATAATTGGAAAGATCTAGATGGCAAGCACAGCGTCGGTCAAAATGTTAGAAATTGTGATCGGATAGTACACGTTGCCATGTGTAGAGCAATTTTTCGGACTCAATATCTAAGGCTGTGGTAGTTGGCATTGGAAAGCGATCAGGAACAGAGAAAGGAGGGTGTAGACAGCGATCATAGGCATGAGCCATCTAATGTCTCGAGGTCCTATTTGTTTTAGATCGATGCGTTGAAAAAGGAAAACAAGAGATAGTTTAGCAAGAGCGAGAGTGATAACGCCCGAGATTTGTGTGATCTAGAAAAGCTTCAAGTGAATTCTTAGTAAAGTCCGTAGGCTACAATTTATTTGCATACCTTGAAGTAATGAACTATCTGCTTTTCGTCAAGCGCTTTCTGGTGTCTTCCTAGCCCTGCTCGAACACAGAAGTGAGACAAGATGGAGGTGAAGACACTAAAGCACTAAGCTTTGTTAGTAAAGTGCATACACAAAGTTGGAATGTAGAAACATACGAGTTCTAAACTAAATACGATATTATTAGGTTCGAACTGATAGAACTTTCCCTGCCGCATTGCTATGCGGACAGTTGCAACGAGAATACTTGTAACTGGAAGAACGATGGAGACGATCGTATTGATTGGGCCATGGTCCTCGGCCGTGAGTGCTGCTATGGGTTGAATAGTACCGGCCATGATAAAGCGACGAAGTAATAAAGGAGTTGGCACAATAGAAAATGACCAGCTCAGTGTGTTGATTCGGGGTGCAGGCGCAGCAGAAGCGAATCCCTTTTTGTTGAGAACCAACATTCAAGTTGGCGGGCAGTACCCTGTTCGCATAAACAATTGGGTATGATGAGAGAGTCACTGCCGCTCCTAGGAGCCTCGTACACGAGTGTGAGGCACAGTTGGTAGGAAGGGTTTTGCTCAGACCCCTTGCAGGCTTCGATCATCGAGTTGGTAGGATTCACAAAAGCTATACTTCAAGACATGTTAGTTTGGAACATGGCGGCATGCTGTGTCGCTTGCGGCCTCATCTCTTTTTATCTCTTTCAACCCAGTGATGGCTGAAAGAGGTCCATCAACGAGGCGTATAGTACATGCTCCTATGCTAAGGACATGGCCTCACCATATGTGTTTGGACGAAACAAAGCTTCTAGCAAGGCCACAAATACCTAGTTACATAGTCTACCAGGGTGTGATGGCGAAGTCTAATGCCAAGGCTTGTCACATCGTCCAAGAATACTTTGGATGTGCAAAAACAGGTAAACGAGCGGATCTGTTCCCGACGCCGCGCATTGTCTTAAGCGAGGCCGCTGAGAGTAGTGGAGTGAGAGGGGGAATAATGTGCCAAGACCTCAACAAGGTCACAGGCTCGAAGGGCCGGACTTGGTTCCCATAGTGGGCCGGGCTCGTGCCGTTGCTGTTCCCCACCTGCACGGCCATGCTTCTTCACACCGTCCTAGATGAAATAGTCAGCATGGCCACGGGCGAGCTACCGTGCCGCAGGCGCAGACACGCCCATCCTTCGATTAGTACTCTGCCATGTCCTCCAATGGTATTCTATGCTAACAAACTATATGCTGCAAGGGAAAAAAATGGGAGACGTCCAGAGGCTATCCTAGACAAAGAACTCCTGTCAATACACCTTAAGAGTGACATTCGAACGCAGCTTCGAAACCCGACGCACTGTTCCAGACACCTCGCGTCAATGCAGGCTTGCGGCGTGGGCATCCTGCAAGCCCCACTGCCTCCTTTTTGACTGGCGGGGTCTGCAGTGCGTTTGGAACTTGATCATATGATCCAAGTTAGAATCCTGAAGTCCGCCAGAGGAGCTGGGAGTGGGGCTCGTCCCTCCCCCGGAACACGGCGCGTAAACGAGAAGTCTACCGCGTTTCGCTTTGAGAATCTCAGGATCCAGGTCACTTAACAAGAAGTCGGCTCTATATGTTGTCTGTGGTTAGCTCCGGAATAGAACCTTCGAGTCTGAAATCCAGTGAAAATCCGTGATCACTTACAATGCTTCGCACTTTCACGGTGTCCCACGACCACGACGCATCTCCGCATTCTCCTTTTCGTTCCCTCAACATGGAAAAAGATGAGAAACTTGTTACAACAACAGTTCCAGATTACCACGATGGACTGCACGAGAAGAAATACAATTTCAAACATGACACCCTCCCCTCCGGTTCCTCAATTGGCGGCGGATTCCAAGTATGTCCCACTGATCTGTTCCTCGAGATCGCCCATCTGACTGCTATTCCAGCGCTATATAAATCAACTCGCCATTAACAACTTTGGTTTCCCACTCTAAGTAGCATGGGAGGCTGTCGGCCTCTTATTCTAACTTGCATGGCTGAATGGTGGTCCTGCCGCGCTCTTCTGGGGATCTATGATTGCTGGCATTGGCTCTACCCTTGTTGCTACAGATTTGGGAGAAATGGCCTTTATGTAACTAAGCTTTTGGTTGTTGTACTTTTCGAAGTTGCTGACTCTACCACAGGGATTCTACTGTAGGTGCACAGTATAGATGGTCGGCGCGCTTCGCTCTATCCGCTCCTGAATTCTGGGGGTTTATACAGGGTATGACTAGTTTAAATTGCTGCTTACTAAATAGTTATAGCTAATAGTTGACATAGGCTGGATTAATGTTATTGCTTAAATCTGCAGCTGCGCTGGTGCCTTCTCCTTTATGTCTAATACTTTATCTGGCTTAATTACCTTTAACAGTGCAGATTACGAGCCTAAGGCCTGGCACTCGACAGTATTTCTTATTGCTTTTCTTTTCGTTCTGCTGGTTCTCAACCTTTACTTGCGGAAGATCATTAATTACTTTGAAACAATTAGTGGTATTTTCTACGTAGTCTTCTTTGTTGCTATTGTTGCGACACTTTGTACGGTTGCGAAGCGCAGTACGCCTGAGTATGTCTTTATAACCTTGCACATAGATGCCGGCTAGACTAACTCTAGTGCTGTATTCTCTATTAGCATGCTTGCTGTCGCATATCCTATTAGTAGTTTTAATAGTGTTCTACCTATAAGCAAGTTGCACAACTTAGCTTAAGCTCTAAAGCTAATGCTAATATAGTCTATAGTTGAGGAGACTAAAGAACCTTATAAGTAGGTACCAAAAGCTATAATCTTAGCAACCTCTTTGAACGCAATTATGATGATTGCTTTTTGCATTTGTTTGATGTTCTGCATTAGAGATGAAGAGGCTGTTGCAAATTTAATCTTGCTAATTATAGAGGTCTTCTGCTTTGCGTAAGTGACGCTATCTAGAGGCGATATAGGTTCCGCACTAACGTACTGCAATAGTACAGGGTCTAAGACAGCATTAACGGCAACAACGATTTTAATAGGGCTCTAACTTATGGTTGGCAACTTTAACATTGTTGCCTGTGTAGCTTAATCAGTCTGGCGATTTGCATCTGACAAGGGTTTTTTTTTCTACTAGCACTTTACTTACGTGAGTCTTACTTACGCTTAAAGTGATAAACTTAGCTAACAAAGCTATAGATCTATCTAAAACTCTAAGTGCTAATACTTGCACTGTTCCTAGTTGGCCTTATTTGCTGCTTTCTGTTGCTGATTAATTTCGGCTCGGCAGCCGCCTTTAATTTGCTTGTCTCTCTACCTACTATCGCGCTATACGTATTATACCTTGTTCCTATCGCGCTATTTATAGCTCGCCAGCTCGCTGGTAGATATTTGAAGTACGGGCCCTTTCAACTAGGCAGATGGAGCATTTTGGTCAAGCTTTGCGCTATTGTCTACTTGACATACGTTATTATCTTTGTTTCGTTCCTATTATCTAAACCGGTGACAAACTTGACTATGAACTACGCGCCGCCGATTTTTATTAGATTTCTGGTTATTGCAATAGTAGATTGGTTTGTAAGGGGTCGCAAGAAGTTCGAAGTACCTACAGCCGCACTAGTATACGAGGAGGAAGAGAGGCCGTAGGTGCGTATGTTAGAGGATGTATAGTAACATACGCTTCGAAACATCGCAACGCCATGGTATGATCTTCACTGACAAGACTTTACGCATGACGTAATCTCTCCTCCTTCATAAAGGCACCTGAAATATAAATCCCTCGCAGTCGAAGGTTTGGGGGAAATTGGCTCGCATGGATTGAATTGGATGCCACGGCCACGGCTTGTTTGCGCACTACGATACGTCTTGCGGCCTTATCATTTGCTGAAACGACCCTATGCCAAGAGTCTTATGAACAGTCAGCACGAGGTGCAAGAGCGGTCCGGAGGAAACCAGGGTGGGGTTGAGAGCAGAATTGGCATGCGATAGCAATCTCATTCTCTAGCACTTGTTTTTGTGTATGATCGCTGCCTAGCCTGCCAATACCTACCGAGATGGACTGGCCAACGAGCCACTTTTACATAGTAATTTTAGCAAATTTCTAATATTAAAATTGCTATAACGTTTTTAAATAATAACCTTTCTTTAAAATTCTTAAAGATTTATAGTCTGAAAGAATAGGTCTATAAATATAGGATTTTACTTTAGCTAGTAAGCTTTAGTTATAGAGATATCTACTTTGTATACAAATATAAACTTTTTAAGTAAGCTGTATCAAAGTAAAGTAAAATTACAGAATTATAAACCTCAGTTTCTAGACTCTTTATATTTAGAAATATTCAAAAAAAGATCAACTTTTAAAGAAGTTATATAGGAAATAAGATTCTCTAATAGTATAAACTTAGAATTTCTATTATTTCTTTTTAAGTATTATACTTTTAAGTAATACTACTTTTATTTTTTATTATAAGATAGAAATAGTCACACTTAGCCTGTTTACATTTTCTTTAATTATTATAGTTAAGAAGTTTAAATTTAACGTGTTCCATAAGCGAGTCGCCACCCTAAGCGAGTCGCCAACGCGAAATCCCCGCAAAATTAAAAAAAAACAGGTGTCTATTTCTCAACAACAACAAGGTAGAATTCTCTAAAAATCAGATAAAATCGCTGCATCCATATAAAGAACAGGCTATTAGGATATTAAAACTCTAGCTTTAATATTAAGCGAGATATACTTAGTTTTGTGGTTTTACAGGGGTATAAGTAGTCTATCTCTACAACTACCCTATAGAATTTCTTTAAAATTTCACAGCTTTCTTTTTATATAAGTAAAGCGATTGTATTAGATTTTTAGAGAATTCTACTTAGTAGTTGTTGAGAAATAGACAGCTGTTTTTTTGAAATTTTGCGGGGATTTCGCGTTGGCGACTCGCTTGGGGTGGCGACTCGCTTATGAAACACGTTATATACAAAATTTACAGAGTAAATATAGTTATGATAAGATCGTTCTAAGATGATCTAAGAGTTAGTTCTTAGGGAATAAGTAAGTACAATAGACGGGGGTATGATAGCACAATTAGTAGATTAATGTAATATCACAAGGGGTTAAGAGATTAAGTATAATTCTTAAATTAAATACTAGAGTCTTGTACAATATTAAACACACTAAGCTATAAGAGTTTAGTGTCTAAGTTATATACTAGGCGATAGCCTTAATAGTTGTAATTGCTTCTAGCAATAGTTGCGGTAGTTGTGATTGCTCCTAGCAATAGTCGCGGTAGTCGTGATCGCTTCTAGCAATAGCCCTTAGCGGAGTAATTAGTTACGTAACTACCTGCTGCGTTGTTCTTGCAGGTTAGTTGTCTAGTTCCTTGTTAGCTAGTTTTAGTAGTTCTCTGTTAAACTTAAGTTTATAGCTAGGTTATAATACTATCCTCTCTCTCTTAGGATTTATCCTTAAATTACCTAACCTTATAGGTTACTTAGCTTATAAGCAGAGTTACCCTACGCGTTGTTATAAGCTTTAGAATTTGCTATTAGGCTGGCAAATGGGTTGGGGCAACCTATACTTGGGTTAGGGTTGGGTTGGGGTCGCACGGACTATTAGTTGTGGTTGGGTTGGGGTCGCATTAACCAGGTGGTAGGGTTAGGTTAGGGTCGCACAGACGTCTAGATGTATTTAAGTTAAAGTAGTTAAAGCTTATAGTATGTTAGGTTATAGGTTAAGTTGTAGTTAAGTTAGGGTTAAGTTATAGTATTTATTACTAGTTATTTATAAGTTATTAAAAAAAGACTTATAGTAAAGAGAAATATAATAAGAATAATTTATTATTACTATACTTAATTATTATAACTCATTATTGTAGTTGCGCTTAATACGCTACTGCTTTTATAGCTAAAGTAGAGAGTCTTTATTTGTAAGCTTGTTGTCTTCTACTATTTCTTTTTCTAGACTAAGTAGACTGTCTTAAGGCGCTAAAAGCTTAAGTAGATTATTAATTCTGTTACATAGTGCTTTAGCGCCGTCTATATTTTATATAAAAATTCTTTGCCTTTCTAGATCTAGGGGATTGTATTCTTAAGAACTATTATCTACTGTATAGTTAAAGCTAAAAGTTAATGTCTCTAATTACTAATAACATTTATTGCAGTATAAAAAGTATGCTTAATACTAATACTATTAATAAGAATTGCTAATATATCCTTTGCAACTTAAGCTAGTTAAGAATAAGTAGTTTTATGCTTTTGCTACTATAATAGAATATTAAATAATGTCTTTAGTTTAACATAAAAAGTGCTAAGGTAAAATTCTTTTTCTTATTAAGTAAGTCTATATACCTATTCTCTTTCCTCTATATTAGATCTTTAACTTAAACTAGAAAAGCTGCTAAAAGGTAATAGAGGGGTAGCCCTTTAAAACTATTTATAGCTAATTGTTTTTTTTAAGAAATAAGTTAAGGCTTGTAAATAATATACTTTTTTAGCGCTGTTATATTAATCAAGATAGTTAAAAAACTAACGTGTTTCATAAGCGAACCGGTAACCTAAGCGAGCCGGTAACGCTAAACTAGCGCACTACCTGCGCGCAACAATCGTGCAATGTCTTAACTACAACAACGTTAAAATATATATACTAAAGCTAATGTACAGCTTAATATTTTTAATATAATTAAAAAGATAGTTATATATAAGCTAAATATTTTAGACTTGCAACTTCTAGTTCTTACATAAGAAGCCTTTAGCGTCCTTAAACTGCTTTAGCATCTCTATAATTACTTTTAGATAGCGCTACTTAATAGAAGAAATTTAGAGACGCTTAAGGTTATAATATTTAATCTCTTTATTATTGTTATAAAGAATAATAATAATAGTATAAGTACTTCTTTTTATTGTAATGTCTTGTATTAGCTACTTATTAATATATTTTAAAAGCTTAAGCGCGTGCTTGTATATGTTATATATTAAGTTCTACTAGGTCTTTGTATCGCGAATAATAAAAAGACGTTTTTTTAGTAGTAGGTGTTGTTAAGTAGCAAGGAATTGCTTGTACTACTATAGTAATGCGTTACTAGTAATACAAAGAGCTTAGATCTAAAATGTAGTTAAAATATAATAACTTAATGTAATAAAAGTACAAATACCTTACAAAGTAAGTTTAGAAAAGACATTTTTTGTTTAATTTTCTTAACATATTGCCTCTATAAGACATCCCTAGGCCTAACCTCTATATTATTAACTAGCTAGAGATGTTAGATAATATCTTAAACTACTAGGTTAATTATATAAGCTAGACATAGGATAGTGTTTTCTAAAGCGCTCTAGCTAATATCCTTGTCTGCTAGTGTTAATTAAATTATTTAAATAAGTACTGTGTTACAAGTAACAAGAGAAATCTTCTCCTTGACGTACGAGCGAGGGTTGAGGGTTAACCAGCCACTACGCCAGAAGGTAATAATCCGCGCGGGGCGCTGATCACGTAACTGCCATCCCGCCAAGGCTAGCCATCTAAGATAGCTATGCATAAAGGGATAGCAGCGCTATTACAAACCTCCCTCTTAGAAGAGATGTACAGAATAGTAGGACTGAAGTAATAGGTATAAAAATGTAATAGATCTTATTATTACACTTATTTTAGTTAACTTAAATAGTTTATTTCTTACAAAAATTGTTCAATAGGTATTTTATTATTAATAAAATTAGTATTATTTACTTTGAATTAATATAAATAACTTTTTTTTACTTAAACATTTCCTATAATACTTTACAGACTACTGCTTTAGTCTACCTTGCCTTAGTATAGACTAAGCCTAAAGAAGTATAGCTTAACCTTATATTACACTTTAAATACTAGAAATTTTAGTAGACAATTTAACACGAGTTTCTTAATTAAGATTTATAATAGTATTTTAAAAATTACTTAAAACAATATAGCTTAAGGTTTAGAACCTTCTACGCTAAGTTAACTAATATTAAGAAATAACAAAATACTAAAAACATTTAACTTTGATACTAAGAATAACACTAGTGCTTAAGAAATTAAGAATTTCAAGTACTAGGCCTATGTTTAAGCACAGCAAGTAGCTTAAATAATAGATGTAATTAATTAGTTCTTATGTTAGCTAATAGCTACCTTAAATAAATAACTTGTTGCTATAAGAAAGCCTAAGATAATACTACTTAAAAAGTATAGAAAGATATAAAAAGAACTATTAATATTTTTTACTGATACTAATTTATACTGCAAGTATAATAAAGTCTTTACTAATTAAGAAAAGATTTTTATAGTGAGTATATATATAAAAGACAAAGCTTTTAACTATTTATACCTCTCTATAAATAACTATCTACTTAACGTAGAGTATAGAGAGGTTAAGGCTAAAACTAGGCCTTATTTATAAGCTAGATGGGATTTAAATAAGAAATAGAACGTAGCTTTAAAGGAATAAAGACTAAAACTAGGCTAAAAGGAGGATTACTTGCCTAAGGCAGACTATGTTAGTATTAGTATGTGGGAGCTGAGAAGGAGCAATTGTTTAATCACCTGAGTGGAAAGTGAGTGTATTGATCAACTAAGTGCCACAACAAAGTGTTAATAACTACTAAAGAGACATAAGACGATCTGGCCCGTTTATATAGACGCTAGCAGGGCTATCACGTGAACAGCTTACTAGGATCACCTAATTAACAGGGTAATCTGCGTGTTAATACTTTAACACACCCCCTAGGTTAGTAAGAATCTATTAATCTAAGCTGTAAGCAAGAAGTTAATCCTTACTAAATTAACGTTGTTAATTAAGAAGTCTTCTTATAATCTTAGTCCTATTGCTTAATTTTTCATTTCTGTTGTAATATTGTAATGTTGTTGTAATTAAGCAAGTAGCTAAGTTTTATTATAATATTAAAACATTAGATAGACTTTAAATATCGCGTAATCAGTCTGTGTGCAATTAATACAAATACTAATTGCGTCTACTGTCTTTCTAAAACCTTTAGCCTTAATACAATATTAATTACTAAGTCTTCTTAATTTTTAACTCTAAGGGGTGGCTTTAGGCAATAGTACTTGCTTTACACCACAGAAGATTGTGAGAGATAGCTCCAAAATAATAACGTGTGTATATTTTAAGCAATAATACCTGCAGGTCTCCTCGCAGGTAAAAAGCAGCTTATAAGCATAATTGCCTGTAGGGAAGCTAATAATAAGCGAACTTGGCGGAACCAGCTATTACACAACTATCCGTGATAGAACCTCTCCCTCTAAGCTAACGTCCTAACAGCCCTTTAATCTAAAACCTTAATTTGTATATATAAGCGGTATAGGGGCGTGTTTTTTGTATAATTTAAGTGAGCTCAAGATACGTGTTACCTGTAAATTAGATGTATAGTAAGCTTTAAAGTTTAAGTTTCTATAGCGTTATTGTAGTAACTCTTAGATTTTGTTATTCATTTTTTTAAAATTCTTGAAAGTAAAAGTAAAAGTATATAATCATTATAGGTAGTTTATACAAGGTAATATTTACTATAGTAATAAAGAATTTTTTTAGTATATTCTTTTTAATTCTTTTCTTTCTTAACGCACTTAACACGCATCTCTAGCACACATAGTAAGTACTTTAATAATAAGCTTTAATTTTTACTATAGTCTACTATTCAAGTATTAAGTATTTTAAGAAGTTTTACTTATAAAATACACAGCTTTATAGGTTCAGTATACTTAAATAAGCTATTAATCTTATTACTTTGCACGCGACCTGCCTGCGCTATATATAAAATATTACTAAGTAGAATTTTTTTATAAAAAGACTAAGTATTTTAATTATAACTATTATACTAAAAGCAACTATAGTAGTTATACTAAAGTAAGTTTTTTATTTTATTTACTGCGCCTTAGCTAATCTAAATAAGTACTTATAGTACTTAATAAGTGTTTAAGTTGTTTATATTAACTCTGCGTTAATTATAATACTATAGTTACTAATACTACTATTCTCTAGACTAATATTACTATTATTACTATACGCGTTAAGCTTACGTGTTACTAGCGCTAATTTAACTTTAAGCTTACTAATAACTACAATGTTATAGCGCACACTAGTACTTTTTTAAAAGTTCTTACTTAGGTACTAACAACTTTGCCTTATTATTTTAGCTTAACTTTAGTAGAGCAGCGTTATATAGTAGCTGCTTTTAAGTAGCTTATTAGCTATGCAGCTAGGATAGCTAGTCCTATTATTAATAATAATAATAATAATAAGAGCTTAGGTAACAACAGTAAGCTACTACTTAGGCGCAGTCTAGGCGCAGGTGGCGCTTATAATAGTAGTGCTAGGAGTAGTAGTAATAATAAGATAAGTAGTAGTAGTAAGGAGATTTGTAATAATAAGTAAAAGTAGATAAATTTTATACTTATAATTTTGTTTTTTTAGATACCCAATTTTTACGCCCTAAGAGCGTAGTAATAATATTTTGTATACTTTCTTAGTATATATAATATATAATAATCTTTATTTATACTTATATTTCTTAATTAGTTTCCTTACATTTTCAAACTGTAATGCTAAAGTCTAAGTATTTTATAATTTATTATAACTTTTTGATTGCAACTAGTATTCTAGCAAGCTATTTTTAATTTATTTTTCTAATATTCTTTTGTTTTTTTTAAATCTTTTTACTTTTAAAGCTAATTTCTAGTGCTTAAGTATTATCTTCTTAAATACTACGCAATTTCTATTATTCTAGTAAAAAAACGTAGAAGACATTATAAATATAATAGTAAAGTAGTAGTTGTAATTAATAAGCCTGCGTTCTAACTACTTTTTATACTTAGAATAGTTTTATAAACTTGCTAAAAAGCTTTTTACTAAGTTAGTAGACTAGGCTAATATTCTTTGTGCTAAAGTAAACTAAGTCTTTTTAGTAGAAAATCTTTAGTTTGTATTTTTTATTATAATATTAGCGTTAATATTTTTATACTACTAAAAGGTGTTCTCTTGCTATTGCACGTGCACTATAGATGCGCTATACTCTGTTTACAGCATCTAGTACTTCTCTCTTTAGCTTACTATTATTAGAAGGTAAATTAAGTAATAAATACTTGCTATATACTGCTTAAAAAAAGTGTTGTCTTTATTAAATTGTAGATAAAGTTATTATACGCGAATTATACTGTTAGTAGAAGTAATACCTAATTATGTTGTTTTTCTAAGGTAAAGGTCCTTAAGTAATACTTTATTTTTTAGTTTTAGTGTTTATTTTGCCTATTTATCTATAAGTAGAAGGCTATGCTTAGCCCACGCTTTACTTATAATTAGTAGCATATTTTTATTTAAAATAGTAAAGTAAAGATTAAACTATAATTAGATATAATACCCTTTTAGATTTTGTGTTTTAAAATAATATATTTAAAGTAAAAATCTATAAACTATTCTATATTCTACGTTTTTAATGCAAGTATGTAGATTGGTATTTCTAAAAAGTAGTTAATAATTCTAAAAATTGTATTAAACACGCAACTTAAACTATTCTTTACTAGTAGTAGCTTTATAATAAAATTAAGGCTTACTTCTTTTAGAATTTCATTCAAAACTAGTAATAGTAATAACTAATTATACTTACTATGTCTTAAAGCTTTGCTTCTTTAGCATGCTACACAGGTCTTTACATAGTTTTAAACATTATAGCTTAGCTCTAGCTAGTAATATAGCCTGCTAATAAGCTTATGTGTCTTATATACACTAAAATAACCTGCTATGCGCGTATTACAATTTAATAATAGAATCTCCTGCCTAATAGCTTGTTCTAGTAGAACATAAACTCTGCTTTAATATTTTAAAACTTCTTTATTATTAACGCACTATACTTGCGCGCTACTACTATTTTAAGTGTATACTACTTGCATAAAGTCTATAACTTACTACTAGGCAAAAGTTTTTTTTATTATAACTAGCGTAGTTTATTTATTAAAGCTTTTAACTTTACTGTTACAAGTTTACTACTAACTAATATTTTAGCTAGTAAGCGTAGTACATATAGTATAAACTTTATAGTACTAGCAGTATAGATACCTTTTGTTTTATAAATGTTAGCTATATACGTTTTATATGCGCCTTTCTAGCTATGCTAGGTTATAAAACTTTCTGTTTTACTATGCTCTACTCTTGCTAGAAGCTTATTCAGTAGTATAGGAAATAGTTAAGTTAACAATAAGTTCGTTTATTTATAATCTACTCTTCTTAATAGTCTATTTATAGGGTTTATATACTTTAGGTAGTACTTAACTTTAAAATTAAAAGCTCTTAAATACAGAGCCTAGTACGTTTAACACTAGTTTAGCTTCTGTACAGCGCGAATAAAGCGTAGGTTGTTATAATCTATTAACACCTTAATAGTATATTAAGTACTTTCTAAATAGTGTTGCTATTTCTTAAAACTCTATATAATAGCTAAGATTTTAAGGTTATATACTTTATAGTTTAGCTTAGCGTTTTGTAGTTTTTGTAAGTAAAATATAATAAAATACTACTTTTTATTTTTAAATAGTTAAGATAATATGCCTAAATTAGTAAAAGTTAAGGTATTTATTTTAATATAAATTATACGTGTTTCTTTAAAGTAATGTAAGATAGGCGTATATAGAAACTATTACCTGCAGGCTCCCGCTGCGGTAACGTACGTGTCCTTACCCTCCTCCACCTCCTCCACCTCCATCGCAATCTTGTTGCCAGCCATAGGCTTAAACTATTACTTAAGCCTTATAAAGGTAGTATATATATCCTTATCTTAGTAAAACACTTATTTCCTTTTTAAGATATTTATAAGAGGTACTAGCTTCGGCCTTTTAAGATAAACTTTTAATGTGACTACACATTTTATAGACACTTTTTTAGTAAAAAAAGATTTATTGCTAATAACAAGTATCTAGGCTTATGCCCCCTTGTTTAGCATTACCGGCACGCAATTAGTGTGTCGCATGTTTAGACAGAAACGAAGATACGCAATATCCCTCTAACTAACCTTCTTAACTAATAACTATTCTCTACTAACTATTTACTGCTAACCGCAACTTCTACTGTCCTGTCGCTATTCTAGCAGTGTTGCAGTTGCGGCGTTTAGTGCCTATTTTTAAATATAAATAAATAACAACAGCATTACTATTTATATATAGCTTTTTTATTTTTTAAAGGCAACTTATAGAATTCTCCTGCTTATTAGTTTGTCTTAGCTACTTAATAGCTGTTTTAACACGCCTTTGCTTCTTATAAAGCTACTTTTAAGTTTTTTTACTAAAGTTATATTTGCATAAAAAAAGATTGCTAAAGTAATATACTTTTACTATACTTAGACTATTAACATGCGTAGTGTATATAGTGTACTAGCTAAACTAGCTTTTTATAGTCCTTGTTATAACTTTAATATTTATAATACTAACGTATTAAAGATGTCTTAACTATAGTTACATCTTAACCTCTACACTAACTTAACTACTATAGAGACTATTGCTACTAGCTTTTTTTTAACTAACAGAGGTGGCTGCTTAATAATAGTAAACGCTAGCTTTATAATCTACTACTATAGCTTCTAGTATAGTAACTTAGTAGGGCAAAAGAATAGTTTAAGCATTATATTATTTATATGTAAGTTATTTGTATATAGTACTGTGTAGTGTAGAAAACTCTAAAAGTAAAAAGTAGCAGGCAGGAAGCTTTTATAAAAAAGTATTATAGGCTTCTGCTGCAGTAACGTATATGTCCTTACTCTCCTCTATTTCTATCGCAATCTTGTTGCTAGCTATAGGCTAGCAATTGCCGTTTAACACGTTTTAATTAGTGTTGTTTCTTTAGTACTTTTAGCAAATTTTTTTGACCCTAATTTTTGCTTAGTAGTTTAAGCTTTTCTGCTCTAAGCGCTTAACGTGTAGACTTTACTTACCTACTGTTTAAATCTTGTTAACTATACACAATCTTTTTTTTAAATTTTACGACTAATTAGTAGAGGGTAGCTGCTTTTTACTTTTTTTAGAAACCCTATTTTGACTACAATAACAACTACCACCTTTAACACCTTAAAAATAAATAAGAGGTGCTTTTTCTGTAGTATAGTTCTTAATAAAATACTAATAGAAGTTTATACTAGCTTTAGCCTTTTGAGACAACCTTTTGATGTAACCATACATTTTATAGACACCTTTTTAGTAAAAAAGGATTTATTGCTAACAACAAGTATCTAGGCTTATGCCCCCTTATTTAGTATTGCCAGCACGCAATTAGTGTGTCGCTCTAGCATGTTTAGACAGAAACAAAAATACGCAATATCTCTCTAACTAACTGTCTTAACTAATAACTATTTACTAATAACCGCAACTTCTGTCATCTCTATTGCTATCTTAGCAGTGTTGCAGTCGCAGCGTTTTTAGAATGCGCCTATACTTAGATGTAAACATATAATAACAGCGTTACTATCTAAGCACAGCTCTCTTATTCTTAAAAGCAACTTATAAAATCCTTTTACTTATTAGTTTATTCTAGCTACTTAATAGCTGTTTTAACACGCTCTTACTCTTTATAAAGCTACTATAAGGTTTTTTTACTAAAGTTGCATTTGCGTAGAAGAAGATTAGTAAAATAATATACTATTACTGCACCTAAACTATTAACATGCGTAATATATTTAATAAACTTACTGCTAAATAAGCTTTTTATAACTTTTATTATAACCTTAATATCTATAATACTAAACGCATTAATAAAGTGTTAATAACTAACAAAATTTAACCTCTACGTCTACCTAATTACTATAAAAGCTACTGCTAACAGCTCCTCTTTAACTAACTAAGAAGGCCGCTTAATAAAGGTAAACGCAGGCTTTATAATTTACTACTATAGCTTCTTATATAGTAACCTAGTAAAGTTTAACTTTACTTAATATAAACTATTAGTTTTTGTGTTAAATAAAAAGAAGAATAGTCTAAGTATTATATTATTTATATGCAAGTTGTTTATATGCAGTACTATGTAGTATAAGAAATTCTAAAAGTAAAAAGTAGCAGGCAGAGAGCTTTTATAAAGTATTGTAGGCTTCTGCTGCAGTAACGTACGTGTTCTTACCTTCCTCTACCTTCTCTATCTCTATTGCAATCTTGTTGCTAGCTATAGGCTAGCAATTGCTGTTAAACACGTTTCAATTAGTGTTGTTTTTTAGTACTTTTAGCAAATTTTTCAACTTTAATTTTGCTTAGTAGTCTAAGCTTTTTTGCTTTAAGCGCTTAGCGCGTAGACTTTATCTACTTACTGTTTTAATTTCGTTAACTACACATAATCTTTTTTTAACTCTTGCGACTAATTAGTAGAGGGCAGCTGCTTTTTACTTTTTTGGAAAACCTATTTTAACTACAACAACAACCACCACCTTTGATACCTAATAGAAGTTTATATATCCTAGAAAGGACTGTAGCTCTTTAATACTAGTAGGTGTAGGCTACTACTTAATAGTAGCAACGCGCGCTAGATCTACGCAAATACTGTTTCTTATAATAATAAATTTTAAAAAATAAACTTTGCTTAAAGTAAATATGCATTTTTTAAAATTAATGTATTACTCTACTCTTTGTAAGAAGTTAAGTACAGCCCCTATAGTACACTAGTGTAGCGCAATGTTATTATTGTCGGTGTAAATAAAGATAATATCTAAATAAACTATGTATATATAATTTAAGTGCTCTCTTAAAGCCTTATTAATATAGGCTTGTAAACTTATTAAGGCATTAATAAGCCTAAAAAGCATAAGAAGATATTTAAAATGTCTATATTATATTTTAAAAGCAGTCTTTTACTTATCTTCTACTTCAATTCTTAAATAATAGTAGGCGTTTTTAAGATTTAATGTTATGTAGTAGCGTACGCCTAATAGGCGGTCTAGTGTCTCTCTAATTAGAGGGAGCAGGTAATAATCTTTTATTATAATAGCGTTAAGACCCTAATAATCTGCGCAAAGCTAAAAAGTCTTTTTTTTTTAGTATAAATAATTTTAAAGCGCTTATAACGCTAGTGCTGTAGCGAATCTATTTCTTTTTTAGTGCTTTTTAAATATATTTACAAAGCACTTAAAGCTTACAAAGAAAAAGAGTATAAAAAAAGTTATAAAAAAGATTTTTTTTCTATTAAATAAGAATTGCGTAATTTAAACTTTTTAGTTATAGAAAAGTTGTAGCAGTATTATTGTTAAAAATGTTAGCAAAGCCTTATAATATATTAAGTATATAATAAACCTACGCTATAGATATGTCTAGTATGTATACTTTAAGCTTAATGCTTGCGCTATTACTTTAAAGTACTTTTAAAAAGTAAGTTTTTAAGTTTATATCTCTTGCATTCTTTAAAAATACTTTAAGAGCTACTAAATTAATATTTGCTTTTATATATTTCTAACGCTATATCTATTTTCTGTAGTTAATATAGATACTCTCCTAGCTTAGGAAGAGGTTACTAAGTAGTAGTAGTACGCCTTTTATCTTTACTTTATACGCAGTAACTTTTGTAATACGCTCTACGCTATTATTATTTATTAAGCGCAGCTAAAGCTTATATGCTGCGTATATGGTCTACTTCTAAAGTTTAATGTAACTTAGGTAGAGAAGTTCTGCATTCTAACTAGGTTTTAGATTTATTTCTATAGCTATTTTTTAACTAATAAATCTAATATTTACTTGTAAGTTTAAAATAACTTAAAGTTTTTTTTATTTTAGTTACTAAACGTGCGTAGCATACGCGCTGTATTTCTAGTAAAATATTTGTTAGTACACGCTTTACTAACTTTAAGTTTATAGTAAGGCTTAACTTTTTTTTATTTAGTTTATATTAACTAAAACTTTATGAAGGTTATTGCTTTAGCACTTATTAGCATATTATTTTTCTTTTCTAGTATTTAAAGCATATAATATTATTACTACTTCTACGCTTCTTAGATGCGTTTAGTATAGTAGCTATAAAAAAGCATTTCCTTTTTTTCTTTATAAAAGTGTTTTAGTTAAGCTAATTATGCGTAATAAGTGCTCTACGCAAATTCTATTTCAAAGTAAATCTAAGTATAATAAAGTTTTTTCTAGTTGTAAGAATTTTATTGTAGTTAGTAATAGTATGCTATAGTTTAGGCTTTAGTTTTATAAATAGGTGCTAGACCTTTTATACTTTTATATATATTAAAAGTTAATTTTTAAGAATATTAAAATAAGTTACAAATAATTAAATAGTTTAGTTTTTCTACTATACAGCGTGCGCATGCATAGTTGCTACTTTAAAGCTATAGTTAATAAAGTTTAAAAGTAAGTTAAGTATATATTATCTAAAGTAGTTTTAAGTTAGTACTTCTCTCTTTACTTTAAAAGAACGCTTATAGTAAGCATACTAAAGCTTTTAAGAGTCTACTCTACAATACTATATTGCCTAAATTACTTAATTATTATTTCTCTTAAATTCTAATAGTAGTAGCTAAACTACTGCTTTGCAGAAATAAGTAAATTTATAATATATTTTAAGAGTTTTACTTTAGTATTTAGCTAAGTCTTTAAGTTTTAACGCGTGTTGCACATACGCAGTATGCAGCGCTTTAGGTGTATTTTACGCGTAGAATAATATAGTTAGTACTATAAGTATAATTAGAATTTCTTTCTATTTAACTTCTTTTAGTTATACTACTTTTTCTTCTAACTCTTACAATTGTTACAAGAATTAAAGTTTATTACATTACTTTTTTATAGTATTAATGCGCTCTTTAAGCGTTACTTATGCGCTTTAAGTATACTTTCTAGGCTCCTTAGGTGTAGCAGGCCTTAATAAGGTTTAAGGAGGGTTAGAGAGTTTAAATGCAGTAGGGCTTTAAATTCTCTAATTACTTTAAGTGTTAAATTGCGTTAAAGGAGCTATCTCTAAACTATTAGCCTGTAGGAGAGGTATTATTCTATAAGAGATAGCTTTAGGCAATAGTACTTGCTTTATACTACAGAAGATAGTAAGAGATAGCTCTAAAATAATAACGTGTGTATATTTTAAGTAGTAATACCTGCAGGTCTCCTAGCAGGTAAAGAGTAGCTTATAAGCACAGTTGCCCGTGGGGAAGCTAATAATAAGCGAACTTGGCGGAACTAGCTATTACACAACTATCCGTGACATTAACGCACTCTTATTACTATTAACATAGTAAGCCTTGTTGCCTTACTGTTTTCTTACTAATTAGCTACTAATCATTCTAGTGTAGTCTGCTCTTAATAGCAACAAGCGTAAGCGTTGCTTAAAGAGCTATTGTTAAGAGCGTAATTGTTGCTTAGAAAGCCTACGCTAACAACGTAAAAACAGTGCTAAGCATAAACATTACGCGTGCTAAAGTTTATTTAACAATAAAATCTAGCAAGTAGCTAATTTTTAAAATACTAAAAGCTTGTTGCCTTTGCCTATTAGTTTGTATGTGCACTGTACGATTTCTAGTAGCTTAGCTTAGAAACTAATTCACTTGCCTATTAAATTAAGTGTACTATTAAGCTTTTATTGAATTTTTAATCTACAAGAGAGCCTAGCTAAGAAATTAGGTTAGCGTAAGAATAAGACTGCTTAAAAGCTAATTTAAAAGTTAAAGTAAATTACTGCTTAAGCAACGTGAAAGGACTAGTAATATAATAATAGTAATAGCTTATATACGCTTATTAAGCTGTTTACAAGGCGTAACGCGCCTTTTTTTACTTAGAAGAAGGTGCCTATAAGCTTTTTAAAAATTGCTGCTCATTTATTATGTTTTTGCGTTTTTTTGTATAAGTGCTGTATAAAAAAGATGCTTAACAGTTTATATGCTAAGCGCTACTTTAATTAAGTTTAGACTAGTAGTTAGAGTAGCATTTACTATAGTAGTTACTTGCCTTATATATGCTATACTATTAATAATAATCTTTCTAATTATTCTATAGCTATATATAAAGATAAAAAGGTAAGTTTTAAATTATTTAAACTTCTTGCTTAAACTATTAAATAGCTTTTTAAGGATAGAACAATAATAAGTACTAAGTTAATAAGTATAAGCTACTTAGCAATATTATTACTTGCTAGAAAGAAATTAATAGTAGTATTATATCTACTAAAAAGCATGCTGCGTAAAAGCCTCTAGTTAAAAATTACTACGCTTAAAAGATGTTGTCATGTAGTTTTGCCGCTTAGCTTCCGCTGCCTGCTCCTACTCCTGCTCTAGTAAGCGCCTTTAATCCAGGATATAAGCCTTATAATACTGTATATAATTCTAGTTAACCTGTAGTGTAGCCTACTTAATAGCTAGCTTATAATTTATAACAGCTGTAGCAATAATAGCTTTAGCTATAGTAGTAATAGTAGCATTTTTTGTATTAATTAAAGCTTTAAGAACAGCATGCTTACAGAAGACTACTTTTCTTTGCTTTATATTTAAATTGCCCTTGCCTTTGACATCGCCTTAATCGCTATACAACTTAATTATATAGGCATAAGTATATTAAAGTAAGCTAATAAATATTTTATAATTTTATGCATAGAAGTAATAAATTAAATTTACGTTTTTATGCTACTTGCTTATAGACCTTAGCTATCTAAGCTAGAATAGTAAATAACATACTTAAGCTTGCTAAAGCTTAAAAGGCTAAGCAAAACTTGCTAATAAAGTCTAGTAAGTATAATAATCTTAATACTTACTAGTAAGCTTATTCTTAGCTCTAGTTATTAGTTTATAGTTAGTTTAGCTTTTAATCTCCTACTCTTCTTAAGCAATTAAGAGAAGACTTAGCCTAGTATATAGATATTGCTGCTTAATATAATTTTTTTGCTTATTAATTATTATTGCTTGAGATTAAGTGCTTAACTTGCTAAAGGTCAAGTAACTACTTAAACTTCTTAAACTGTTGTTAAGTAAGCAACTTACTTAGTTTATTAGCTAGTATAATTGCTGTTCTTATATACTTAACTTAAAATAATTCTTTAGTAAATTCTTACTATAGCTATATATTTCATATATCTACATGTCTTAAATAAGATCTAATTTATTTATTTTCTTTTACAATAAGCTTAATTATTTATTAGTTTTTATACTAGACTATTTAAACTTTTTTTAGATTAAGAGATAGCTTTTAAAAATAGCATTTAAGAGCTATAGCTTTTGTAGTAGTTTGCTTAAAGGCAAGTAGCTTAGCTTTAGTAGTTAACGTAGTTACTATAGTCTACTAAGCCGCTTTCTAAAATATTAGGCTACTATATAGACTAGCTATGTATTTATAAGATAATTAACAAGTTTCTTAGTTGCTTATAAAGAAAGCATTGCCTGCAATTATTAGGTCTAGGCTATCGTAATTCTTATATTAGATTGTATCCTATCTTATTTAATAGAGGTATATAATTACCTAGTTAATAGCTTTTATATGCTAATTACTAAAGTTTTTAAAGAAGTGTAAGAGCTTTTAGATTAAGTAAGTAATATTTAGTTAAAGCATAATAGCTGTGTACAGCACTAATTTAACATTTTTTTAGTAGGCCTTAATCTCTTGCTTAGTTGCTTTGCTAGTGTTCTTAATTAGCTCCTCTAACAGCAGTAGTGTCTTTAAAAAGCTACTATTTTTTAGTTTAAACTTTTTTGTAATTTTATTTATATACGTATTATATATAAGCATAATTATTTGCTTTTTATAAACTCTAATTACCTAGATACTAAGAAACTATTTAACTAACTCTTCTTCTTACATATTATACTTATCTATAATTCTTAACAAAAGATTTAATACTTTTTACTTATAATCTTTTGCAAAGAGCAGTAAGATATTATTTACATAAATAAAACTAAAATTCTTTTTTTTTAATTAAAGAATAGGCAGGGCTCCTTTAATAAGGCAATTATTCTAATCTCTTTTAGTAATTCTAAGAACTCTTTATACTATAATAGTAGCAAGTCTTGTAATTTATAAAGTCTGCAGTTAAGCTGTATACACTTTCTAAGCTTTTTAAAGCTATTTAGCATCTTATAAATTACTAAGTTGTTTACTATAACTAACATATTAAGGAATGCTTCTACAACATTATATTGCTTAATCCTTAAGTTATTCTTAGCAGTAATAGCTATTACTGCTCTAAAGGACCTAGCTGCTAACGTAGCAGTATATGTTAAATTAATTAAGTTTTTCTTTTAAAAATTACTTTTTACAACAATCTACGCTTTACAATTAAGAAAGAAAATGTCTTTATTAAACTTATAACTATAATTTTACTTTATAAGTATTAGTTCATTATTTATCTTTTTTTTAATATTTTAGTCTAACTCTTATTCTTACTTAAATAATTAATCTCTTTTCTGTAGGCATCTTTAAATAAGGCTCTTATAAGATACTAGAGTAACCACTTTTTTAATTCTAGTAGTTTAGGTAAATTATTGCAATATAGTTAAGTATTCTTTATATTTAGTTTATGCTTAGTAAGCAAAGCTACTATAACTACAAAATTAAGAGTCTTATAGCTTACTTAGTTTCTCTAAGTAGCTTATAAACTTAGTAGGTAAGTATTACAAAAACTAATTTATAACAAACTCTTATAATCTGCAATTAATATCTTAACACTACCTATACTTTTACTTTTTAGTTAATTATTAGGATTTTAGGTTACGTCTTTACGCTTACGCCTGCCGTCTAGCTTACGCAGTAGAAAATGTTGCGGATTCAATCTCCAGGTATAGTTGCTTGTTCTACTATCAACTCAGAGGTAGAGGTCTCTGCCTTCTACTTGTTTGTAAGTACTAGTTGCGTAATAGCTTCTAGTAATCAATTCATTGTAGGTTGATTGTAGATTCCAGGTGTAATTTTAAGCACCTGGATTCTGTAGAGAAACAGCTAAGTAGCTTAATCTCCAACAGAAAACAATAATTTATAAGCTAATTTAAGCTTTTATTAGTAATTTTAGTGCTATATTTTATAAGTAAAAGTTAAGCTTATAATTACTTACCTTATCTGCTATTTAAGATTTAAGATCTTAAACTATAAAAGAATTTGCTATTTATAACTTGCTTACTTTAAGCAAGAGTCCTATTACAATTAGCTAACGTGTTAAAGTTTTTAGATATAGTTTATTAGACTAGTAATAAGTTGTTAAGCTTATTATAATTAAGAGGCTTTAAGCTATTAGGTATTAATAGATTAGTTTTTTTAGATATGCGCACTGCTGTTTAACTATTAAATACTTCGCAATTAACTGCGTTGTCGCTCTTTAGAGTCTTTAGTTTAGGAGTTATTTTTAAAGTAGTAAGACTAGTATTTTATTACTAATTTAAGTTAATTTATAATTGTGTATTAGCCTTATGCTCTATTTACTTAACTTCTTCTAATTTACTCTTATTTTTAATAGTCAGGCCTTCCTTACTACTTATAATAGTAGATAAATTACTTTTAAAGTTCTTAGTAGTTAGCAGTATATTCTAATTTACTCTTCTTTAAATTAGCAAGAGGACTTCTAAGTTGTTTTTAAAACTAACTAGGTTGCCTTTGTAAAAGATCTTGATAGTATTAATTACTTAATTTTTTAGGAGCTCTTTCTTACAACATCTTTTATAGAACAAATGTTTATCAAAGGTTATATTATAAGTAGTAATTACCTAATTAAGTGTAAGTACCTATATATAGTATATATTAAAGGCTTAATAACTAACTAAATAACTAATATAGCTGCAAGAATTAACTTTAAATTCTTAATAATTACGTATAGCTGCTTTTTTTTATTTAATAAATAGGCTTAGTAGCTGTACGCGTAAATTCTACTCTAGTCTAGGCGTAAATTAGTACTCTAATGTCTAATTTTAGGTAATTAATAGTATTTGAAATATTTCCTAAACTATTTTATAAGTACTTAGTTAGATAATTAGTAGCTATAAATCTTAGTAGGGCTTATTTTATGCAGATAAGCCGCTAAATCTATAATTACTAGCTAAAGCTTAGCTAGTAGATTAGCGCTTATGCGCATTTTAATAGCCTTTGTAATTAGCTCTTAGCTAGATCTTTTTACTAAGCTATTAGTCTTATAAGTACATCGCAGTAGCGTATTAATTATAATCTTTTTTTTTACTGCCTATTTTCTATATTTTAATTACCCTCTTTATAGTAATGTAGTAGTGTTATTATTTTAATAAATTATTATAATTTTTTGCTAATATTTCTTTTCAATTCTTGTAGTAAAGCCTTTAATTACAGGTATTATATTATTTAGTGTCTTTAACTAGATATTATGGTTATATAGCTTGCCTAAGTAGTCTTTCTAAATAATTAGTGCTTATTTCTTAAGCAGTTAACTAGTTAGTGAATTAAACAAATTTTATAAAATTTTATAAAAAAGTTAAAGTAATTTTTTCTTTAGTTGTTATAAAATTACTTGTAAGGTATAAGCTATTACGCAGTAATTCTATTTTACTAGCTTTTTACTAGTAATTTTAGCGTTTTACGCTAAGTAGACTAAAACTTTAATAGCTTATTATTTTATCTATCCTAATTATTAATGCTCTAAATCTTGGTTACTAGTGCGTACTAAGGGTTTCCTTAATTATGCTACAGCGTTTACTAATAGTAGTTAAGCAATATAATAAGGGAGTTGCTTATATTTAATAAATAAGAAATTAAAGTAACACTATAAGTCTATAAAAACAATGTTCTTTTTAATTATTTTTAATTTTATAGTATAAGTATATTCTAAATACTAAATATCTACTTGCTTAAGCTGTGCTTTAAAGACAATATTAACGCAGAAGCTTAGTATAAACTTAACATTAGTAAGTAGAAAATTAGCTATCTTAAGGCTAGCCTTACTATATAGGTTATTCTTAAGCAGCCTATTTCCTAATCTAGCAACTAGAAAAGATTAAGTGCTTGCCTTAACAGTCTTGTCCTTAATATCTTCGCAATAGGTGCCTAGTACTAAATAATTAATACTGTTAACTAAGTAGACTACTACTCTACTATCTATAATTATATAAAGGGACAACGCATAAAGAGTAAAAGCTGCGCTAAACACGTTTAGACTAATTTCTTTAATTAAGTTTTTTAAGTTAATTAGTGCTAAAACTAATAAGCTAAGGTATGCTCTACTTAGTTTTTAGCACCTAATCTAATAGTGCTAGCCTTTTAGCTCTTTTTTTTAATCTAAGTGCATAGCGTTGTATATCTGTTGCTGTTCTATTGCTTGAAAAATCTTCTTTTAATTGTTTTTCAACAGTTTAATTAGTATCTTGTTAGTAGAGATTAATCCTATAACTGTTGTTTAAACTTAGAAGCAGTTATGTAGTGTTTAAAAGTGCTTATTCTCTAATCTTTTACTTAGCTTATGAAGACAAAGACGTAATTGCTTACTACTTTTATTTAGCTTTAAGTTATCTATGCTTATAGCTTATCAAGCTATTTTTAATTTAGATCTAGTTTAAAATACTATATATTCTTTTTTTTTAAAAAGTAATTAAATAATTTTGTAATAAAATACTAAAGATATTATCTTAATTATTAAGAGTTAATTATACTTTACTAAGTACTATTACTTATAATAGCTTATTGCGCTTCTTGCGTAACTAGTCTAGTGCAATCTTAGTGCCTAAGGCGTCTAAAAAATTAGTAACTGCTAATAGCCTAATAACTTTAGAAAGTAAGTAAATTGTTACTTATTAATATAAAAGCTACTACTTAGTAAACTAATGCTTAATATTATAAGTAATAAGAAGGATTCTCTTCTTAACGTACAAGCGAGGGTTAAGGGTTAACTAGCTACAACGCTAGAAGGTAATAATCCGCGCAGGGCGCCAATTACGTAATTACTATTCTACTAAGGCTAGCTATCTAGAATAGCTGTGCATAAAGAGATAGCAGCACTATTATAAACCTCTCTCTTAGAAGAGATTTATAAAATAGCAAGACAAAAGTAATAAGTATAAAAATATAATAAATTTTATTATTATACTTATTATATTTAACTTAAATAGTTTATCTTTTACACAGATTATTAAGTAGTTATTTAATTTTTTTATAAAATTAGTATTATTTATCTTTAGTTAATATTAATAAATTTTTTTTACTTAAATTATTTCTATAATACCTTATAAACTACTCTATACATTAGCCTCGCCTTAACCTAGACTAAGTCTAAACAAGTATAGACTAACCCTATGTAATACTTTAACTAGTATAGAATTTTAGTAAATAATTTAACTAACAGGTTAATTAATTAAAATTTATAATAGTATTTTAGGAAATTACTTAAAATAATATAGCTTAGAGTTTAAAACTTTTTACGCTAAACTAACTAACGTCTAAAAATAATAAGATGCTTAACGTATCTAACTCTAATACTAAGAATAACTTAAAAATATAAGAAATTAGAAATCTTAAGCAACGGGCTTATATTTAAGCACAGTAAGTAGCTTTTATAATAAATATAATTAATTAGCTCTTAAGTTAGCTAATAGCTACTTTAAACAAATAACCTGTTGCTATGAAAAAACCTAAAATAGCATTACTTAAAAAGTATAAAGAGGAGCAAAAGAAATTGCAAATATTTTTTACTTATATTAACTTATAATATAAGTATAATAAGGTTCTAACTAACTAAAAAAAGATCTTTATAGCAAGTATATATATAAAAAACAAAGCCTCTTACTAGATACAACTTTATATAAACAACTACTTGATAAATATAAAATATAAAGAAGTTAAAGTAGAAATATAAGCCTTATTTATAAGTTAAAAAGAGTTTAAATAGGAAATAAGACGCATCTTTAAAAAAGTAGATGCTAAGAACTAAGCTAAAAAGAAGATTACTTGCCTAAAGCAGACTACGTTAATATTAGTATATAGAGTAGAATTAAAGCAACTACAAGCACAAATTAATTAGAATAATAAAATACTTTAAATAGTATTTAAAGTAAGCTTAAAAAAGAATATTAAAAACAGCTTTATACACTATAATAAGCCTAACACACTATACGCGCTAGTTAAGCTAGCTACGCGTATTAATAATAGGCTCTAAAAATAGCACAATAAAAAGAAATACTTTTAACCTAGCTTGGCTAATACAAGAAAATAACATAGTAAGTATAATAGAAATAGCAACACTATTATAACTAGTAAAGTATAAAAAAAGGCTAAAAATAGAAATACTTAAAGAAAAAGGCAAGATAGCCTTTCTAAAAAAAAACGCTAGAAGCGTTATAATAACAAGGTATATCATTAATATAGCAAAGTTAGATACTTTACCTAAAACTATAAGAAAGAACTAGTTAAACAGGCAGCTGTTAAGATTAAGATAATTAAATAGAAAACGCTATACCTAGTTTAAACAGAACTAAATAACAACTTAAGCAACTTAGATCTCTATATAGAGGCACGCTTGATAAATAGCTACAAAAGTATACTACAACAAAAACTTAACAATAAAGTTCTTACTTTAAGTAAACCTAGGCTAATAAATTAAAAAGTTAAGGACAAAGTTGTATAGGAATAATTAGCTAGTAACTAGTGTTAAGTATATAAAACAATAATACATTACGCTAATAAATATATAATTTAAAAAAGAATTATAATTACTAGCAAGGACGCTAAGAAGGTTAAATATTAGGTAATACACTAACAACTTTACTTTAATAATCTAGTAGCTAAAGTTAAGAACTAAAAAGCTAAAAAAGTAAAAAGTACTAAAAAACATAAAGAGTTATATTAGTACAACTATAAGCTTAATTACAAGTTTTATAAAGAAAATAAAAAGAAGTATAAAGCAGACTAAAACTAGTACTACTACTTAAACTAATAAGCAGACAAGTGCCTAGTAAACAAGTGTTACCTCTATAAACTTAAAAAAGTAAAAATCTACTACTAACTCCTATAGACGCAATGCAGAGATAAATGTAAATACTATTAACAGCAACTTAAAAAGGCATAATAAGTAGACAACTACTACTATGTTACCTTATTATTAAATATTTATAAGGTAGTAGACTACCTAATTTACAAAGCAAGGAAGCTAGAGCTAAGAAAACAAGTTCTAAGGCAAGAAATACCTTATTAAAACCTTTATTAGAGCTTTTATTACAATAATAGTTACTTAATATACTATAGCACTAAGTATAGTGTAGGCTACTTTCTTAAAAAAAAAAAAGTATGTAAGTAAAAAACTAGAATGCGGCTAAAAATAAAGTTACACTAGTAAAGGCATACCTAAGACAACCTTAAAAAAAGTATAAAATACTAATAGTTAAGTAAAGCAGTTACTTATAACTATATTTATACATAGTCAGAATACACAAGCGCTTATAAACAGCAAGGCTATATAAATAAATTATTTCTTTATAAGTAGTAGAGAAACATAATATAGTATACTAAATTAAGAAAGAACCAATCCTAATAGTACTAGCTAACAAAAAACCTATAAGATATAAAGACAGCATAATATAGTTAAAAACTAAATTAATAAAGCTATAAATAGTAGGCATAAAGTGCTAGATAAACATTAACATTATAGATCTAAAAGAATTAGATATGTTAATTAGTTATAACTAGCTAGATGCCTATAACCTTACTATTAATTAGCAAATAAAAATAATATTAAAAGAAAACTTATACACAAGGTTGCTAGAGTTCGTAAAGAAATATGCTTAACAAATTAGAGCTTAACTTAGAATAAGATATTTAATAAAATCTTGCTTTATAAAATTAAGAGATTAGGCTAGCAATTGCTGTTAAACACGTTTTAATTAGTGTTGTTTTTTAGTACTTTTAGCAAATTTTTTAACTCTAATTTTGCTTAGTATCATACAATCTTTTTTTAACTTTTGCAACTAATTAGTAGAGAGCAGCTACTTTTTACTTTTTTAGAAAACCTATTATAACTACAACAACAACTACCACCTTTAATACATTAAAAATAAATAAAATTAAGAAAATTTATACAAAGAACTTTTAGAAAATAAAAGTTATTTAGATAAAGCAAGTTGCGACTATAAAGAAAAAACTCTTACTACTAAAAATACTAAGAAAGTATTATACTAACGAGTTTAAAGAACTCTTTATATAAAATAAAGCTATAGAGCTGGCAGACTATTAAAATTAAGATTACAAGATTATCCTAAATAATAAAGCTAAGCTAAGCCTAGAACTAATGTACCTAATATCGCCTAAGCACAATGCTAAGCTAAGAGATTATATTTAGAAGAATATAAAGAAGGGATTTATCTAACTAGAATTAGGCCTAATAGCTTTACTTATTTTATTTATAAAGAAGCCTAATAGAAAGTAGCAACTATATATTAACTTTAAGAGGTTAAACAGCGTAACGCAGAAGAACTAATATTCTTTACTACTAATAACAAAGCTTAAAAATTAACTTTAAAGAGCTAAGTAGTTTATAAAACTTAACGTTTAGGAAAAATTTTACTAAATTAAGATTAAAGAAAGTTACAAGTAAATAATAGTGTTTAAGACAAAGTATAGACTATTTAAATACATAGTTATGCCTTTTAGATTTATAAACACACTAGCAACCTTTTAATTAGTTATTAATAACGCACTTTACAAATACTTTAGAATTTTTGTTATAGCTTACCTAGACAATATACTAGTATACTTTAGAAGAATGCTTAAAGAACATGTAAAGTATATTAAAAAAGTGCTTAGAAAGCTTAAAGATTACAAGCCATACTTATAGCTAAAGAAGTGGAAATTCTATATTAAAGAGACAGAATTTCTAAGCTTTATAATATTTATAAAAGAAGTAAAGATAAATCTAAAAAAGATTGCCGCTATATAGAAATATCTAACACCTAAAATAGTTAAGGACGTGCAATTTTTCTTAGGATTTGCTAACTACTATTAAAAGTTTATTAAAGATTACTTAAAGATTACTACACCTCTTTTAAAAATTACAAAAAAGGAAATAAGATTTACTTAAAACAAAGAATAAGAGAAAGTATTTAACAAAATTAAACAAATATTCTTTAAAGCACTTATACTAGAAATGTATAACTTAAAATAAAAGATATAAGTTAAAACTAACACGTTAAATTATGCACTTAGAGCTGTATTGTTATAGCAGTGCCTAGATAAGAAATAGAGACTAGTGTTCTACTATTTAAAGAAGTTCTCTAGAGCAGAACTTAATTACAATATTTATAATAAAAAGTTACTAGAAGTAGTTAATTTCTTTAAATAGTAAGAAGTCTATTTATTAAGACTACTATACTAAATTAAGGTTTTTACTAATTACTAGAACTTAGTAGAGTTTATAATAACTAAGAAACTTAACTAATAATAAGTTTTATAAGCTATGCTGCTAGCTTAGTTTAACTTTAAAATAATACACCGCGCTAAAATGCTTAACAAAGTAGTAAATGCTCTAAGTAGGAAATTTAACTTATACAAGGAAAGTTACAAGGAACTATATAATACTATATTTAGAAAAATGCTAGATAGCAGTCTATGTTATAACTAGCTAGAACTAGCTAAAGTAGCTAAGGTGGCTAAGCAGGTAGAAATACTATAACAGCAGTAGCAGTAAAAAGTAGCTAACTAGTAGTTTAAGCTTAAAGAAAACAGCTCTAATAAACTACTATAAGATAAACAAAAGTACTAAGATATAGTTTAAAGAAATTAAATATATATACCTCTACACATAAAATTAAGTCTTATTAAAAAACTATATAGGTTCTTAAAATACAGATATATAGTAATTAAAGAAATAGTTAGGCAACTAGCTAAAGTATTTATAATACTAAGCTTGCGAGTAAAGGTATAAAATGTTCTAGGCAACTTTTTAGCTTATTACTAGAACAAGCCTAAGAGACATAAGCTTTATAGCCTATTACAACCCTTATAGCTACTAACAAAACTATAGAGCAGTATAATAATAAACTTTATAGTAAAGCTTCTAAAATTATTAAAACTAAGATTAGCTTAACTTTGTAACACTATTCTAGTAATTATAAATTAATTAACTAAGGCAGTAAAGTTTATGCTTATAAAAGAAGCTATTATAGTAAAAGGCTGCGCGTACAAAGTTACAAAAGCACTAGTATTAATGTATAAAATACTTAAAAAGTTTATTACTAATTATAATAAACTAGTTATATTTAAGTATTAGGACATATTTTTAGCAAAATTAGGTGTAACGAAAAAGCTATTAACTAGCTTTCACCCTAAAATAGATAGCTAGACAGAATGAATAAACTAGACACTAGAACAGTATCTAAAAATATACGCTAATAAGCTATAAGATAACTAAGTTAAACTCTTGCTAACAGCATAATTAGCCTACAATAGCATAAGGTTAGCAACTATAAAGCACTTGCTACACTACGCAAACTATAAATATAAGCTAGCTACTTATTAAGATTTAAAAGACATTAACAGTATTATAGTAGGTGTAGACAATAAAGCCTGCTTAATATAAAAGCTACATAAAGAACTAAGCAAAAATATAGCTTATAAAAACTTTATAATAGCTCAGGTAGCTAATAAGTAAAAAATTTAAAAACTAACTTTTAAAAGAAAAGACAAAGTTTTCTTATTATGATAGAACTTAAAAACTAAGCAACTAAGTAGAAAACTAGATAACTTCTAAGTAGGACTATTTAAAATTATAAAGAAAATAGGTAACGTATACTATAAACTCTAATTGCTACTAAGTATATATATCTACTTAATTTTTTATAAAAAACTTCTAGAAAGAGCACCTCTTAATACTAAGCTAGCTACTAATATAGAGCTTAAAAACAAGAAGTATAAGGTTAAAAAAATTAAGAACTTATAAAAAATTAGTTATTAGTAAAAATACTTAGTTAAGTAGCAAAAATAGCTAGAAAGCTAAAACACTTAAGAACTAAAAGAAAATTAAACAAACTGCAAGTTATAGGTACTTAAGTACTTTTAAAAATACTTAAAGAAGAAAGAATTAGATCATTAAAAAAAAAGTAATTAAAAAAATAATTAAAAGAAGTATTAGCTTATAACTAGCCTAAGTTAGTTAATAATCTAGGTAGTAATAGTTTAGTTATTAGAAAGTCTATACTAGAGGCAGAGTTCCTCTTAGCTTACTCCTTTGCATAATTCTAAAAATTTAAAATAGCAAAATTTTAATTAGCAAAATTTTAATTAGCAAATAATTACTCTTGCGCTTTAGTTTTTAAAAGCTTTAGCTTACTTTAAGCTAACTAAGCCTTTAGACGCGCAACTTAAAACGCTTTTTATACTTCTTATATTAAACTTTTTTTTTACTTTTTTTTTAAAATAAAAAGACTACACTTTACCTTTATAGAAATATAACTAGTGCAACAGCTAGTCACAGTGTTTATAAAATAATAAAAGTTCTTTTTTTTATAGTACTTACAGCAAAATATTATTTTAAAGCCTTATTTTTTTATTTAATTAGCATAAGTATAGTACTAAGCAGTTAAGTTCTGTAAATAGTTACAATAAAACGTTTAGACCTTAGGCATAGTTAGAAAAGCGTAGAAAGAAATAAGCGTATAATATAATAGGTATACTAAGACTTTATATACAGCTAGCAATTTAACACGCAGCACAAGAAAATAATATTCTAAAGTATTAAGATAATACCTTTAAAAGGAGGGATAATATTATAAGTAATAAGAAGAATTCATTTCTTAACGTATAAGCAAAAGTTAAGAGTTTACTAGCTATAATGCTAAAAAGTAATAATCTGCGCAGGGCGCTAATTACGTAATTACTATCCTGCTAAAGCTAGCTATCTAGAATAGCTATATATAAAAGGATAGCAGCGCTATTGCAAACCTCTTTCTTAGAAAAGATGTATAAAATAGTAAGATAAAGGCAATAAGTATAAAAATGTAATAAATCTTATTATTATACTTGTTATAGTTAACTTAAATAATTTATCTCTTACACAAATTGTTAACTAGTTATTCTATTTTTTATAAAATTAGTATTGTTTACTTTTAGTTAATATTAATAACTTTTTTCTACTTCAAATTATTTCTATAATACCTTACAGACTACCTTATACATTAGCCTTACCTTAACCTAGACTAAGTCTAGACAAGTGTAGACTAACTCTATATAATACTTAAAGCCTATTTACTTTTATTAAGCCTTGACTAAGTAAGATTTATATTGCGTCTTAATTAAATACTAGGTATTTTAATTTGTAAAAGCAAGATCCTTTAGAATCTTTATAAAGGCTAAAAGGCTAGTAAAGTTTTAAGTAATTATGCTTATTAAAGCGTTAAATAGTAAGTCTAGATGTAAAGTTTTGCTAATTTAGTCTTTAATATTAGTAATCTTAGTAACCTTTCTTATTTATTAAGTAGTATATACTTTATACTTATTAACTAGCTTATTTTAAATATTTTTCTTATACTAAGTATTAGTTGTATAGGCTTTATATTTTTGTTAAGCAATTTTATAGTTTTTTTGTTTTTAGGCGCTTGCGTTAAGTAGTAAAGTAATAGGCTGTTTAATATCTTTAGGTAACTTAGAATACTAAGGCTTCTAGTAATTTATTAAGCGTACGTCTAGAAGATTAGGATTAACTTAATTCTATATGCCTTTCTCTAAGCAATGCAGTTTTAATAAAGTAAACTAAGTTAGCTAGTCTAATTAAGCTTTAAAGATTACCCCTAGGGCAATAAGTAGTATATTAGAAAGGTCTATTTTAATAAAATACTTTATAAGATTATAACGTAGATTATTGTTATAGTAAGCGTAAGATTAGTTAGTTAGTAGCTATATTAATAATAAAAATAGCCTATGAGTTGTAGAATAGATTAGTAAGAAGTTAGTTGTATAATTAAGTAGGTAAGAGGTATAGTAGCAGTAGTAATCTGCTAGCTATGCTGTAGAAGAAAATAGAAATGAGTAAAGTAATAATTTAATAATTAACTTTCTAGCTTGCTAGTTGCGTAGTAAGAATTAATACTACAATAAAGCAGCCGGGCTTATAACTGTAAAAGCTAAGAAGAAGCAATTGTTTAATTACGTAAGTAGAAAGTAAGTATATTAATTAACTAAAAAGTGTTATTAACTACTAAAGAGATATAAGATAATCTAGCCTGTTTATATAGATGCTAGCTAGCTTTAGCTTTTTAAAACAACTTTTTAATGTAACTATATATTTTATAGACACCTTTTTAGTAAAAAAAGATTTATTGCTAACAATAGGTATTTAGGCTTACGTAAGTACAGTTTAAGGTAAAACATTTTACAAAGTTAGTGTGCTTAATAGTTACTTTAGGCCCTCTTATTTAGCATTACTAGCATGCAATTAGTGTGTTGTATGTTTAGATAGAAACAAAAATACGTAATATCTCTTTAACCAACTTTTTTAACTAATAACTATTTACTGCTAACTATTTACTGTTAACTGCAACTTCTATTCTTCTGTTGCTATTCTAGTAGTGTTGCAGTTACAGCGTTTAGTGCCTATTCTTAAATATAAATAAACAATAATAGAATTACTATCTATATATAGCTTTCTTATTTCTAAAAGCGTTTTACAAAATCCTCTTGCTTGTTAGTTTGTTTTAGCTACTAAATAACTGTTTTAATACGTTATAAAAAGCAAAGGCGTGTTAAAACAGCTATTTAGTAGCTAGAAAAAACTAATAAGTAGGAAAATTTTATAAGTTGCCTTTAGAGATAGAAGAGCTGTGTATAGATAGTAATGCTGTTATTGTTTATTTATATCTAAGAATAGGCACTAAACGCTGCAACTATAACACTACTAGGATAGCAATAGGATAATAGAAGTTGCAGTTAGCAGTAAATAGTTAGTAGTAAACAGTTATTAGTTAAGAGGGTTAGTTAGAAGAATATTACGCATTTTTGTTTTTATTTAAATATGCGACACACTAATTGCGTGCCGGTAATGCTAAACAAGGGGGCATAAGCCTAGATACCTATTATTAGTAATAAATCCTTATTTACTAAAAAGGTGTCTATAAAATGTGTAGTTACATTAAAAGGTTGTTTTAAAAGGCTGAAGCTAAAAGAAGGTTATAAGTAGATAACAGCGTTTAAGATAAAATGTAAACTATCTAAATATATAGTTATACTTTTTAGATTAATAAACGCACTAGCAATTTTTTAATTAGTTATTAATAATATACTCTACAAATACCTTAAAATTTTTGTTATAGTATACTTAGACAACGTACTAGTATACTTTAGTAGAACGCTTAAAGAATATATAAAGTATATCAAGAAAGTATTTTTAAAGCTTAAAAACTATAAGCTATACTTGTAGCTAAAGAAGTGCAAATTCTATGTTTAGAAGATAGAATTTTTAAGCTTTATAATATCTATAAAAGAGTAAAAATAAATCTAAAGAAGATTATAGCTATATAGGAATAGCGAACACCTAAAACAATTAAAAATATTTAATTCTTCTTAAAATTTACTAACTACTATTAGAAGTTTGTTAAGAATTACTTAAAGAGTACTACACTACTCCTAAAAATTAAAAAAAAAATTACTTAAAATAAAGAATAATAAAAAGCTTTTAACTAGATTAAACTGATATTTCATAAGGCTCTTATACTAAAAATATATAACTTAAAATAAAAAATATTAGTTAAGACTAACTTGTTAAATTATGCACTTAAAGCTGTATTATTATAGTAGTGCATAGACAAGAAATTAAGACTAGTGTTTTACTGTTTAAAGAAGTTTTCTAAAGCAGAACTTAACTATAATATTTGTAATAAAGAGCTACTAGAAGTTGTTAATTTTTTTAAATAGTATAAGGTTTATTCATTAGGACTTCTATATTATTTTGAAGTTTATACTAATTACTAGAACTTAGCAGAGTTTATAATAACAAAGAAACTTAACTAATATTAAGTTTAATATACTAAGATATTAGCTTAGTTTAACTTTAAAATAACACACTACGCTAAAACACTTAATAGAGCAGTAAATACTTTAAGTAAAAGATCTAAATTATGCAAGAAGAGTTATAAGAAACCTTATAATGCTATATTTAAAAAACACTAGATAGTAGTTTATGTTATAACTAGCTAGAACTAGCTAAAGTAGCTAAAGTAGCTAAGTAGGTAGAAATACTATCATAGTAGTAGTAGCAAAGAGCAGCTAACTAGTAGTTTAAGCCTAAAGAAAATAGCTCTAATAGACTACTACAAAATAAGAGAGTACTAAGATATAGTTTAAGGGAATTAAATATATATACCTTTATATATAAAGTTAAGTCTTATTAAGAAATTATATAAGTCCCTAGAATATAAATATACAGCAATTTAAAAAAATAGTTAAGCAACTAGCTAAATTGTCTATAATACTACGCTTATAAGTAAAAGTATAAAATATATTCAACAGCTGTTTAGTATATTACTAAAATAAGCTTTAGTAATATAAGCTTTATAGCTTATTATAACTTTTATAGCTACTAATAAAACTATAAAGCAGTGTAATAATAGACTGTATAGTAAAGCTTTTAAAATTATTGAAACTAAAATTAGCTTAACTTTGCAACAATATCCTAGTAATTATCAATTAATTAACTAAGGTAGCAAAGTTTATACCTATAAAAAAAGCTATTATAGCAGAAAGTTGTGTATATAAAGTTATAAAAGTACTAGTGTTAAAGCATAAAATACCTAAAGAGTTTATTACTAACTATAATAAACTATTTACGTCTAAGTCTTAGGATATATTTCTAGTAAAGTTAGTTATAAAGAAAAAGCTATAAACTAGCTTTTACTCTAAAACAAATAGCTAGATAGAATAGACAAACTAGACACTAAAATAGTATCTAAGAATATACGCTAATAAGCTATAAAAGAACTAAGTTAAACTTTTACTAATAGCATAATTAGCTTATAATAGTATAAGGTTAGCAACTATAAAGTACTTACTATACTATGTTAACTATAAATATAAGCTAGCTACTAAGTTTAGCCTTTTAAAACTATTTTTTAATGTAACTAAACATTTTGTAGACACCTTTTTAGTAAAAAATAATTTATTGCTAACAATAGGTATCTAGGCTTATGCCCTCTTGTTTAGCATTGCCAGCACGCAATTAATGTGTCGCTCTAGCATGTTTAGACAAAAACAAAAATACGTAATATACCTCTAACTAACTATCTTAACTAATAACTATTTACTAATAACTGCAACTTCTGTTATCTTTATTGCTATCCTAGTAGTATTGTAGTTGCAGCGTTTCTAGCATGCGCCTATACTTAAATGTAAAAATACAACAACAGCGTTACTATTTAAGCATAGCTCTCTTATCTCTAGAGGCAACTTATAAAATCCTCTTACTTATTTGTTTATCCTAGCTACTTAATAGCTATTTTAATACGCTCTTGCTTTTTATAGGCTACTATAAAGTCTTTCTACTAAAGTCGCATTTGCGTAAAAAGAAATTAGTAAAATAATATACTAGTACTGCATCTAGACTATTAATATGTGTAACGTATTTAATAGACTTACTACTAAATAAGCCTTCTACTACCTTAATTATAACCTTAACATTTATAATACTAAACGCATTAATAAAGTGTTAATAAATAATAAAATTTAACTTCTGCGTCTACTTAATTACTATAAAAGCTACTACTAATAGCTTCTCTTTAACTAACTAGAAAGGCTACTTATAAAGGTAAACGCTAGCTTTGTAATCTACTACTATAGCTTTTTATATAGTAACTTAGTGAAGTCTAACTTTACTTAATATAAGCTATTAGTCTTTGTATTAAACAGGAAGAAAAATAGTCTAAGTATTATATTATTTTTATATAAGTGTTCATATGTAGTACTATATAGTGTAAGAAATTTTAAAAGTAAAAAGCAGTAGGCGAGAAGCTTTTATAAAGTATTATAAGCTTCTGCTGCAGTAACGTACGTATCCTTACCTTCTTTTATCTTCTCTACCTCTATAGCAATCTTGTTGCTAGCTATAAGCTAGCAATTACTGTTAAACACGTTTTAATTAGTGTTATTTTTTAGTACCTTTAGCAAATTTTTAAACCTTAATTTTGCTTAGTACTCTAAGCTTTTCTTCTCTAAGCGCTTAGCGCATAGACCTTATCTAGTTACTATTTAAATTTTATTAACTACATATAAACTTTTTTTAACTTTTGCAACTAATTAGTAGAGAACAGCTGCTTTTTACTTTTTTAGAAAACCTATTTTAACTACAACAACAACTACTACCTTTAATACTTTAAAAATAAATAAGCTTACTACTTATTAAGATTTAAAAGACATTAAAAGTTTTGCAATAAGTATAGATAATAAATCTTACTTAATATAAGAACTATACAAAAAATTAAGTAAAAATATAGCTTATAAAAACTTTATAACAGCTAAAGTAGCTAATAAGCAAGAAATAAAATAACTTACTTTTAAAAAAAAGGACAAAATTTTCCTGTTATAATAAAATCTAAAAACTAAGCAACTAAGTAGAAAACTAAATAACCTTCAAGTAGAACTATTTAAAATTTTAAAAGAAATAAGCAACGTAAACTATAAACTCTAATTGCTACTAAGCATACGCGCCTACTTTATCTTTTATAAAAGACTTCTTAAAAGAGCACTTTTACATGCTAAGCTAGCTAATAACTTAAAGCTTAAATATAATAAGTATAAAGTTTAAAAAATTAAAGACTTGCAAAAAGTTAGTTGTTTGTAGAAATACTTAGTTCAGTAGTAAAAATAGCTAGAAAGCTAAAATGCTTAAAGATTAAAAGAAAATTTAACAAACTATAAGTTATAGATACTTAAGTACTATTAGAGATATCTAATAAAAAAAGGACTAAGTTGTCTAAGAAAAAAAAGTAAAAAAAAAATTATAAAAAACGTTAGCTTGTAACTAACTTAAGTCAGTTAATAATCTAAGTAGTAATAGTTTAGTTATTAAAAAGGTTACACTAAAGGCAAGGTTCTTCTTAGCTTACTTCTTTATACAATTTTAAAAACTTAAAATAGTAAAATCTTAATTAGTAAATAATTACTCTTGCGTCTTAGTCTTTAGAAGCTCTAGCTTACTTTAAGCTAGCTAAGCCTCTAGATGCATAACTTTAAGGCGCTTCTTACGCTTTTTATGCTAAACTTTTTTTTTACTTTTTTTTTAAAATAAATAAACTACACTCTGCTTTTTTTAAAATACAACTAGTGTAATAGCTAGTTATAGTATTTATAAAGATATAAAAGTTCTTTGCCTTACACTGCTTATAACAAAAAGCTATTTTTAGGCCTAGCTCTTTTATATAATTAGTCTAAGCACAATATTTTAAAGTAGAGTTCTATAGAAAAGAACAGCAAAAGAATAGAACTTTAACTATAGTTAGAAAGGCGTAAAAGAAAGTAAGTATATAATACAACAAGTATACTAAAGCCTTATACATAGCTAACAATTTAACACGCAGCGTAAGAAAACAATATTTTAGAGTATTAAAATAATATACCTAACAGAAGAGGTAATGTTATAAGTAATAAGAGAAATCCTCTTTTTAATATACAAGCAAGAGTTAAAAGTTAACTAGCTACTACGTTAAAAGGTAATAATTTACGCAGGGCGCTAATTACGTAACTACTCTCCTACTAAGGCTAGCTATCTAAGATAGCTATATATAAAAAGATAGTAGCGCTATTATAAACTTCCCTTTTAGAAGAAATATACAAAATAGCAAGACTAAGGCAATAGTTATAAAGATATAACAGATCTTATTATTATACTTTTTATAGTTAACTTAAATAGTTCATCTCTTACATAGAATGTTAACTAGTTATTCTCTTATTTATAGAATTAGTATTGCTTACTTTTAGTTACTATTAATAACTCTTTTCTACCTAAACATTTCTTACAATATCTTACAGACTACCACTTTAGTCTACCTCGCCTTAGTATAGACTAAGCCTAAAGAAGTATAGCCTAACCTTGTATAATATACTGTATTGTTGCTAGCATTGTTTAAAGTAACAGCTAGAAGGCAAGATCTAGTATTAGTGTTTAAAAGTACACGTAGTACTCTTATAGCTATAGAAACTCTAGTGTGTCGTTCGCGTATTAGTGTAAAATCAAAGAGTTTTTCTTAAAATTGCTATTTCTATGTAATATAGTATCTTTAAACTACAAAAAAGTTTAAAAAATTTACTATAAACTATATATTTTGTGCAATTAGGATTTTAGTTATAGAGCTTAAGTTATAAAAAAAAGGCTTTTGCTTTATTAAACAAGTTCTAAAATAATTATTCTTAAATTTATAACAAGTAATTATTAGAGTATCAGGCCTTAGAAGGTAGAGAAAGCGCGTAAATCATAGCTACTTAATAGTTTAGAATAGCTAATTACTATTATTTTCTACCTGCACGAGCTTTTTCTTAAAAGCTTCTAGAGTATATTCTAGTATTACAGCAGATTTACTACATTATTAAAGTTAAATATATAAGAAGTTTAGCTTACAAGGACTGTTGTAAACTAGAGTTAAAGTTCTCTTATAAACTAGAGTATTAATATAGTAAATAAAGTATTAAGTCTTTATTCTAGTTAGCTTTAGGTGTTACAGGATTATTCTGCAATTAAAACAGAATATATAAAGGCAGCTAGTTATAATATATACAGCTTCTCTAAACTTTAACTATACTTAAATAGTGTAGGTAGCAGAGTTCTAGTAAAGAGAATTACTATTTAAATTTTAAGCCTAGCTAGTTATACTCTACTACTCTTGCTAAGTAGATAGAATTTTATTTTTTTCTTCCTTCTTTATAACTTCTTAAAATAGGTACATTAATACATCTTTTTTCTTATTCTCTTTTCCCTAAACTACTTAGTATCTGCTTATTTTAAATTTGTAAAGAGTCTATAGAAGATTATAAACATGCTTAGCTATAATAAAGTATACGTAAATAGTGTTAAGTTTAAAAATAGAATAAAGAGCTATAATAAATTATTTGTATTTACTCAAGTACAGCATATAAATATCTGCTCTATAACTTTAATACTATACAGGCTATATGCCTTTAGTAAACACGTATATAATTAAATTAAGATTAACTTGTTGCTTTGATTACATACTATGTTAGGTGCTTTTAAATTAGACTTTACTAATTTAACGTATGTTATTACAAAAGCATTATAGTTTTTAAATAAAAAAATATTTTTTACGTTATAGAAATCGTAAACTAGCTTCGGCCTTTTAAGACAACCTTTTAATGTGACTATACATTTTGTAGACACCTTTTTAGTAAAAAAGGATTTATTGCTAACAACAGGTATCTAGGCTTATGCCCCTTTATTTAGCATTGCTAGCACGCAATTAGTGTGTCGCATGTTTAGACAGAAACGAAGATGCGCGATATCCCTCTAACTAACTGTCTTAACTAATAACTATTTACTAATAAATACAACTTCTATCGTCTCTGTTGCTATCCTGGCGGTGTTGCAGTTGCGGCGTTTCTAGCATGCGCCTATACTTAGATGTAAACATACAACAACAGTGTTATTATCTAAGCACAGCTCTCTTATCTTTAGAGGCAACTTATAAAATCCTCTTACTTATTTGTTTATCCTAGCTACTTAATAGCTATTTTAATACGCTCTTACTTTTTATAAAGCTAATATAAAGTCTTTTCACTAAAGTCGCATTAGCGTAAAAAGAAATTAGTAAAATAACATACTATTACTGCATCTAGACTATTAATATGTGTAACGTATTTAATAGACTTACTACTAAATAAGCCTTCTACTACCTTAATTATAACCTTAACATTTATAATACTAAACGTAATAATAAAGTATTAATAAATAATAAAATTTAACTTCTACGTCTACCTAATTACTATAGAAGTTACTACTAACAGCTCCTTTTTAACTAACTAGGGAGGCTACTTAACAAAAGTAAACGCAGGCTTTATAATTTACTACTATAGCTTCTTATAGAGTAACTTAGTAAGGTCTAATTTTACTTAATATAAGCTATTAGTTTTTATATTAAATAGAGAAAAAAATAGTTTAAGTATTATATTATTTATATGCAAGTTGTTTGTATATAGTACTATGTAGTATAAGAAATCTTAAGAGTAAGAAGCAGTATGTAAAGAGCTTTTATAAAGTATTGCAGGCTTTTGCTGCGGTAACGTACGTGTTCTTACTCTCCTTTACCTCCTCTACCTCTATTACAATCTTGTTGCTAGCTATAGGCTAGCAATTGCCGTTAAACACGTTTTAATTAGTGTTGTTTTTTAGTACTTTTAGCAAATTTTTTAACTCTAATCTTACTTAGTAGTTTAAGCTTTTCTGCTATAAGCGCTTAGCGCGTAGACTTTATCTACTTACTATTTAAATTTTGTTAACTATACACAATCTTTTCTTGACTTTTGCGACTAATTAGTAGAGGGCAGCTGCTTTTCACTTTTTTGGAAAACCTATTTTGACTACAACAACAACCACCTAGAAATTGTAATAACTATCTGTAGTAAGCGCTAACTAATGCTAATAACTTATCGCAAGGATATAACTATAATTAATTTAAAAATCTTTTAAAGTCTATAAAATTTCTAGAATTAATATTCTTATCTATAAATTTATTCTTAACTTTAGCTTATAGTTCTTGCTACTACACTTTAATCTTATACTTATCCTTACATTAATTATAGTACGCATTAATATTAATATTATTGTTAACATCTTCTTTGCATTTATTGCTATTATGTCCCTTAATATATAGCTTATCGCTGCATAGAATAGTATTATTGCTAAGTCCTAAGAACATATATACTAGCAGAGGCTTAAATAGTCTATACTAGCTAGTAAGTGTAGAAAACAAGGAGCTAGTAACAGTAGTTTAAAAGAACTAGATAGTTAATTCTGCCTTTCTACCTACGTCTAAGACGCGCTATATATATAAAAGAAATAGTCTTAACTTAGAAAGGCTGCTGTAGAACTTAAAAGAATTACCTCTAAGTTTACTACGTATTTTGTAGAGCTTAGGAGTAAGATTCTAAGCTTAGTGTAAAAACTCTAATATACAGTTAACTAGCGCAAGCCTAGCGCGTAAGCTAATAGGTACTTAGGCCTAATGCCTAAAAGCGCTTTAGGCCTCTAAGGATAGTACCTTATATATACAACACCCCCTCTAGGTAACTAAGACCTTAGTTACTTATATAGAGCTTTATATAGTCCTAGTGTACTACGCAATGCGCTGTACACGTATAGCTTAGCGCATAGTACAGCAACAATAATAACAAATTTTTAAGCTTTTTAAGCATAATATTTAATTTTACTATAGCTACTATAAGTATAACTTAGAAACTTGCCTAAATTCTGAAGAGTAACGCTAAATACTTATATAATTCTAACTATACTTTTATATAGCTTTTTAAGCTACTACGCGCTACTTTATACTTTTGCGCAACTTTTAGCTTTATTTTAGTACTTTTTTTATTTTGTTACTAACTCTATATAAATGTTAGAACTATAAAAAGCTACTACTATTTACGCTACTACCTACGCCTTTACGCGTGCTGCTGCCGCTCTACTACTTTTACTACCCTTGCCTTTGTCTACGCTGCTGCTGTTACTGCCTACGCTAGTAGTGCAGCTACTTCTAAAACGCGCTTCTTATGCGTAGTTAACTAGTGCTGCTTTAGGTGCAGTACTAGTCTGCATATTTAAAGAGCGTATAGGCAAAGTTAAAACTTTAGTTAAAACTACTTATAGAGGTAAGACTTTAGTAGCAACTCCTAGTTGCTAGGGTGCACTTAGTTCGCATTACAACGTGCCTTATTTTAAGTATATTAAAACTGCTTTTTCTAGCAGCTTTAATAAAGCTTATTAAAGTAAAGCTTTTAGCTCTTAGACGCGCTGCTAGTAATACTCTAATAAAAAGATTTATAAGGTTTTATAAGTAATTTTTTTTAAGTTTTAAGCTTCTACTAATAATTAAAGCTGACTTTTTAGCTAAAAAGATTTTTACTAAGCTCTAGAAAATTATGCTATTATAAGTTTTTTTTTTTAAGTTTTTTTTTTAAGTTTTTTATTTTAATAAATTATAAAGTAAGTAGGCTAAAAAGCTTACAAGCTGCTGTCTATGTCTTTTTAAAAAAAGCAGCTAAAGAGAAGAATTCTAAAGAGAGCTTTAAGAGTAAAAAAGAGTAGAAAGGTTAAAATAACTAAGAAAAGTCTATAACTTTTTTTAATAGTCTTATTACGCGCTATCTACACGCTAAAAAGCTGTTAGATAAGCTAGTAAACCTTCTAGTTACTTAGAAACCTATTAGAAGAGGGTTCTTTTCTAGAAACATTATAAGTTCCTTTAAGGTATAGGGCTAATCTACTTTAATAAATAAATATTTAGCTTTTTATTTTTTATTCTTTTTTTTACAATCTTTTATAAGCTACGCGTTTTATATTAATAAGCTTTTAAAAGTATTTAAGCTTTTGCCTTAATAAGTACTTAGTAAGTTTGTTAGCTATTATTTTAGCTGTTAGTAAATACTTAATTTAAAACAAGCCTTTAGCGTGTTCTTAGCAGAGCTTCATGTCCTATATATTAAAATTATAGAGCTTGGTAGTAATCTTTTCTTACTTTTTAAAAACTAGGCGTATAGTTTGCTAGTTATTTTTTTCCGCTCTTAAGACTATAAGCTTAAGCTTTTTAAATAGCTTTTTAAGCGCTATAAATTTTTTGCTATATGCTTTAGTGTAAAGAGCTTAGCTTCTGTAGTTTAGGCTGTTACTATAGCTTAATAAGCTGTTTTTTAAATAATTAGACTTCGAAAGAGCATAATAATATAGCCTTAAAAAAGTAATAAGTTTCTAAATTATCTGCAAAAAACGCGTCTCCATAGATAGTAAGCTATTGCTAGCTATAGACTGGCAATCGCCGTTGAACACGTTTTAATTAGTGTCGCTTTTTAGTACCTTTAGCAAATTTTTTGACCCTAATTTCGCTTAGTAGTCTAAGCTTTTCTGCTCTGAGCGCTTAGCTCGTAGACTTTATCTACTTACTGTTCAAATTTTGTTAACTATATATAATCTTTTTTTAACTTTTGTGACTAATTAGTAGAGGGTAGCTGCTTTTTACTTTTTTAGAAAACCTATTTTAACTACAACAACAACTACCACCTTTAATACCTTAAAATTAAATATATAGTAAGCTTTTTATTGTTGTTATTGCTGTATATAATCTTCTTATACACTATATAGTAGAGGTATTATATAAAATAATCTACAGCCTGTATGTAAGCTTTTAAAGAGTTAGTAAAAAAGTAAAAAGGCTTAGAAACTGCGTAGGCAGCGTTAGACTACAGTATAATAGCTATGTATAGTGTGCAGCTAACGCGCTTTAGGTAAGCTTTAATTTAAATTTTTAAGGCCTCTTCTAGATTTTAAACTAGCTCTTTTAAAGGTAAAGAAGTTTAAGAGAACCTACTAAGGGCGTCTAAATTAAACCTTTTAGCAATTTTGTCTGTATAAGTGCTGTGTAGTAGCAATATTATGCGCTTTTTATAATTTTTTATAATCTTTATCTTTAAAAACTAGCTTACTTATTCTTTATTCCTAACTTTGTAGGTGTCTTTAATAGATTTAAGGAGCTTATAAGCTCTAGTCTAGTAAGTTTAATATTATATAAAGAGTATATTGTCTATATAGAATATTAAGAGAATAGCGCAGTCCTTTGTAATAAAAAAGCACAGCTTCTTAGCTAAGGCCTATAGGCTAAGCTTCTTTAGAGTGCTTAAGAACCTATTTTACTATAATAATAGTAAGTTTCATAAGCTATATAAGGCTCTTTTAAGCTTAAAGCACTTGCTTTATACGCTTATAACTGTTAAGTAGGTTATATAAAACTATTATTTTATTACTAATATTAGTGTTAAAGAACGCGCCTACTACGTTAAGCTATTATATCTCTATACTAAACTTAGCTGCAATTGCATTTGCAAGCCTAAGAAATTGCACAGCTAGTGTAGCTTGTTGCGGATTTAATCTCCAGGTATAGTTGCTTGTTCTACTATCAACTTAGAGGTAGAGGTCTCTGCCTTCTACTTGTTTGTAGTAGAATAAGAGAAATAAATAAAGAGACTAGGGGAAGAGAGTGCTAAACTAACTTATATTATGCAGTTACTTATTGCAATTTAAATTGTTCTCTTTTAAGAACTCTCTCTTGTTTTCTAACTACAAGCTAAACTACAGTCTATATATACTTATTACTTGCATTCTAGAAGGATCTGTACTTACGCAATAGCTTGCGTAGTAAATAATGCAATATCTCGCAATCTTATGTAATCTCACGTAATAGATTGCGTAGTTGCTGTAGATTAATTGATAACAATAATAAGTAGTACTAGTAGCGTAATAGCTTCTAGTAATTAATTGATTGTAGGTTGATTGTAGATTCTAGGTGTGATTTTGAGCACCTAGATCCTGTGGAGAAACAGCTAAGTAGCTTAATCTCTAACATAGCTATGTATATTAAGTGTAGTAATTCTTTGCTTAAAAGTCTTTCTTTACTATAAGACGTAGTTTGCATTTAAAAAAGTGCTATTCTTATTAAATTTATAAGTAAATACCTATTTAGAAAAAAAAAGTTTAAAGTTTTTTAAGTTCTCTTCCTTTAATTAAGTGCTTTTTAAAAGCAGAGTATTAATTTCCTATTAGCTAGCCTATCTAAATAGAGTTTAATATTAGTAGTTATAAAGATCTTGCTATTTATTTAAAAGCTTTAGGAGATTGTTAAAGTATATTTAGAATTAATTAGCTTTTCTAAGAGCTACTACTATTACAGCTTAAACTATAATTAGCTTTTTATTAATTTCTTAAGGCTAAAGAAGTAGTGCCTTAAGCTTAGGAGCTTTTAAGAGGTTATATAATAGGTAGTGTACGCCTACACCCTCTACTTTAAGACTACGTTAGTCTTTATTTTTTAGCCTTAAGGAGTTTTTGTAGAAAGTTTCTATACCTTTTTTTTATAAAGTTTTTTTGCTAAAAAGTTTTAAAGAGCTCTAATTAGTATTATAAGATTCTTAGCACTGCACTAGGCGTTTTAAGAAGTAATTCTTACTCTTATTTAAGACTGCAAAAGTTTTAGCGCGTTTATTAAGCTTAATTTACTTGTAGTTTGCAATTTCTAGAAGCTAAGCAACTTATTACTACTACTTATAGCTCTGTAAGCTAGGGTGCCTTGCTCTAGTATTTACGCTTTTAGTAAAAGAGGCGTTAGCGTTGTCTTAGGCGTTAGTAGCTGTTCTAAAGGATCTTTATACCCTGTACAAATTCTCTAAAAAGCGTTAGCCTAACGCTTTTTATATACTTTTAGTGTACTGCCTGCTAGAAACTATAATAAGCCTTTTATAGTCTTAATTACTAGCTAATTACTTATTAGCTGTAAGGACTTCTATATTGTTACCTATACTTAACTAATACTTATAAGCTGCTTAAGTATTTCTCTACCTTAACTAATTTTATTCTTATTAAGAGTGTTTACTATAAGGACTGCGTCCTACCTAGGCAGCTTATAAGCTAGTCCCTAGTAATGTAACCTCTTATTAAATGTAATATTTTACCTTGTAATTACTTAATTAAGCGCTAAAAATTTAATATAGTATATGTTAGAGGCTCTATAGCCTACAAAGTAACTAATATAGCCTCTAGAAAGAGTTTTAATGCTCTTTTTATATTGCCTAGCCGCTCTATTTCTGTTTAAGAGATACGCGTAGTAGCTACAGGCGTATATATTATATTAATTTAATTTTATATTAGCTGTAAAGCTCTTTAGAGGCTTAGAATTATAGTACTTAAAGTACTTTTTACTTTATTGCTTAAAAAGCTTATTTAGTAAGCGTAAGCTGTAGGCGTAAAAAGAACTTATATTATAAAGCTATACTATAGCTTATACTATCTTTAGCTAAAGTTACTTTAGCAGGTTTACGCTTACCTTTATTTTAATTAAATTAGTTCTTAGCTCTTAGCCTGCTTATTTTGCAGCTCTATTAAGTTTATGTATATTTAGTAAGAAATGCTTAATAGTTATACTGTGCTTTTTATACTATATTTAGTATTGCAATATCTCTTTTTAGAGAAATATTAAAAAATTATTATTTTGTGTAATTTTTACAATTTAGAGCTTATAGTAAGCTTTAACAAATACATTAAAGTAGTAAAAAGCTTTTATAATTTCTAAAATAGATTTTGCTTGTAGAATATATATATAGAGCTTACTACTATAAGTGTCTTTTATTATCTATATTTATTGTTCTATTAGACGTACTTTATGCATGTTAAATAAATCTTATAAAATTCTTTATTATAGTAAAAAATAGGACATTTTTAGTTTTTGTAAGATAATTTATGCTGTATAAGTTTAAGTATAGTACTTATACTTAACACGTGCGCTTTTTTTTAATTCTTCCGCCTTAAGCTGCGTTAATAAGTGCTTTTAGTACTTTAGGACTTAAGTACTTTATGTAAGTATACTAACAGTCCTCTAAGTTGCTTCTTAGATTAGTAGTTTATAAACGTCTAATAGAAAGTATTACGTTTATTATAAGCTTTAAATATAAAGAAAGATGCTTATAATTTAAGAATAAGAGATTAGAACAACGTTTTATACGTGCTAGTACAACGTTTTTACCTAGTGTAACTTAGCAAAGAGTATTATTTCGGCTTAAGTACTAGACTTTTTTTTCTATGTAGGCAAGCTTCTAAAATAATATTAAAATAAAAACATTTAACAACTACTACATTTATAAGTGTAAGATTCTTAGTTTTCTTGCTATGTATTCTATTTAGAACTTATTGTAGTATATAAATTCTTTAGCTACTAATAAAGAAGGCCTAAGTGCCTGCCTTTACTATCTCTACCTCTCTAGCGGGTACGAAAAAGCCTAGTACAAGTAGTTCCTTGCTATTTACTAAGTGCAACGCGGCCTTACTATTTAGTATAGTACTTTTTAATAGTATATAAGCGTTAAATTTGCTAGTATAGTATATAGCTAGGCTATTAATTTCTTTAAAATGTTATAGAGGGTTATATAATAGCTAGTTCTGCTTAGTTAGCTTATTATTAGCTTCCTTACGGGTAATTATGCTTATAAGCTGCTCTTTACCTACAAGGGGACCTGCAGGTATTATTGCTTAAAATATATACATATTATTATTTTAGAGCTATCTCTTATTATCTTTTGTAGTGTAAAGCAAGTACTATTGCCTAAAGCTACCTCTTACAGAATAATACCTTCTTTATAAGCTAATAGTCTAGAAATAGCTCCCTAAACGCAATTTAATACTTAAGGTAATTAAAAAAGCTAAAGCCTTGCTATATTTAAACTCTCTAACCCTTCTTAAACCTTATTAAGGCCTGCTACACCTAAGAAGCCTAAAGAGCACACTTGAAGCGTACCTACAACGCTTAAAGAGCGCATTAATGCTATAGAAAAACAACATAATAAACTTTAATCCTTATAATAATTATAAAAGTTTGAAAAGAAAGAAGCATAACTAAAAAAAGTTAAATAAAAAGAATTTATAAATATACTTATAGTACTAACTATATTATCTTACGCGTAGAACACACTTAAAGCGTTATAAGCTATATATATATATTATGCGTTAAAACTTAAAGACCTAGCTAAATGTAAAGGTAAAACTCTTAAAAAATAGTAAAAGTTTACCTGTTCTTATAAAGTAGTATTTTAGCTACTACTATAAGAATTTAAAAGAAATAATAATAAAGTAATTTAAGCAATATAGTATCTTAAAGCAAACTCTTAAGAACTTTAGTATACTTACTATAAGTATTCTTTTAAAGTAAAGAAAGAAGTGCTAACTTAGAACTGCTTTAAGTAATAAATACTTAACTTACTTTTAAACTTTATTAACTATAGCTTTAAAGCAGCAACTGCGCATACGCACGCTATATAGTAGAAAAACTAAACTATCTAATTACTTATAACTTATTTTTATATCTTTAAAAATTAACTTCTAACATATACTAAAGTATAAAGAGTTTAGTACTTATTTATAAAACTAAAGCTTAAACTACAGCGTGCTATTACTTACTACTATTAAATCTCTATAACTAGAAAAAACCTTATTATACTTAGATATACTTTTAAATAAAATTTGCGCAGAGCAACTATTATGTATAATTAATATAACTAGAATACTTTTATAAAAAAAAAAAAAATACTTTTTTATAGCTAATATACTAGACATATATAAAACGCGTAAAAATAGTAATAACATTACATGCTTTAAGTGCTAAAAAAAATACTATGCTAATAAGTGCTAAAGCAGCAACCTTAACAAAGTCTTAGTTAATATAAACGAAATAAAAAAAAGTTAAGCCTTACTATAAACTTAAAGTTAGTAAAGCGCGTACTAATAAATATTTTACTAGAGATATAGCGCGTGTGCTACACACGTTAAGCAACTATAGTAAAAAAAACTTAAGGTTATTTTAAACTTATAAGTAGATGTTAGCTTTATTAGTTAAAAAACAGCTATAGAAATAGATCTAAAACCTATTTAGGATGCAGAACTTCTCTACTTAAGTTAAGTTAAACTTTAAAGGCAGAACATATATATACTATATAAGCTTTAGCTGTGCTTAACAAATAATAATAGCGTAGAGCATATTATAAAAGTTACTGTATATAAAGTAGACAAGAAAAGCGTACTACTACTGCTTAGCTACTTTTTTTTAAGCTAGAAAAGTATCTGTATTAACTATAGACAATAAATGCAGTATTAGGAATATAGAAAAGTAAATATTAACTTAGTAGCTACTAAAGTATTTCTAAAGAACGCAAGACTTATAGACTTAAAAACTTACTTTTTAAGAGTACTTTAAAGTAATAGTGCAAGTACTAAGCTAAAAGCATATATACTAAATATATTTATAGTGCAGCTTTAGTGTATACTTAATATATTTTAAAACTACGCTAATATCTTTAATAATAATGCTGCCAAAACTCTTTTATAATTAAAAAGTTTAGATTACGTAATTCTTATTTAATAAAGAAAAGAACTTTCTTATAGCTCTTTTTATACTTTTTTTTTTAATAAGCTTTAAGTGCTCTGCAAATACATTAAGAAAGCACTAAGAAAAAGATAAATTTATAACAGCACTAGCTCTATAGGCGCTTTTATACTATTTATACTAAAGAAAAATAGAACTGTTTGCCCTTGCGTAAATTACTAGAGTCTTAACGTTACTATAATAAAAGATTATTGCCTGCTTTTTTTAATTAAAGAGATACTAGACTGCTTGTTAGGCGCACGCTACTACACAACATTAAATCTTAAAAACGCTTACTATTATTAAAGAATTAAAGTAGAAGATAAGTAAAAGACTACTTTTAAAATATTATATAAATATTTTAAATATCTTGTTATGCCTTTTAGGCTTATAAATGCCTTAGCAAGTTTCTAAGCCTATATTAATAAGGTTTTAAAAGAGCACTTAGATTATATATGCATAGTTTATCTAGATAATATTCTTATCTATACTTATAAAAATAATATTGCGCTACACTAGCATACTATACGCGCTATATTTACTTTTTTATTATAAGTAGAGTTATATATAAATTTTAAAAAATGCATATTTACTTTAAGCAAAGTTTATTTCTTAAGATTTATTATTATAAGAAGTAGTATTTGCGTAAATTTAGCGCGCGTTGCTACTATTACGTAGTAGCTTACACCTACTAGTATTAAGAAGCTACAGTTTTTTCTAGGATTTATAAACTTCTATTAGTGTTTTATTAAAAACTATACTGTAAAAATAGCACTTTTTATAAATATTATAAATACGAAACAGCCGTTCTACTAAAATAAGAACATATATACTACTTTTATGAAGCTAAAGTAATACTTTATGTATGCGCCTATTCTACGTTACTTTAAAAAAATACGTGTAATTTATATTAACATAAATGCTTATACTTTTGCTATTTTAGGCATATTATCTTAACAATTTAAAAACAAAAAGTAGCATTTTATTATGTTTTATAAAAACTACAAAACACTAAGCTAAACTATAAAGTATATAACTTTAAACTCTTAGCAATTATACAAAGTTTTAAAAAATAGCAATACTATTTAAAAAGTGCTTAACATACTATTTAGGTGTTGATAGATTATAATAACCTACGCTCTATACGTGCTATATAAAAGCTAAACTAGTGTTAAGCACGCTAAGCTTTGTATTAAAAGGCTTTTAATTTTAAAGTTAAGTACTGCCTAGGGTATATAAACCCTGTAGATAGACTATTAAAAAAAGCAAATTACAAATAAAAGAACTTATTGTTAACTTAACTATTACCTATATTATAGAACAAGCCTCTAGCAAAAGTAAAGTATAGTAAAATAAAAAGTTTTACAACCTAGCATAGCTAGAAAGGCGCATATAAGACGCATATAGCTAATATTTATAAAATAGAAAGTATTTATACTACTAGTACTATAAAGTGCACACTATGTGTACTATGCTTACTAGCTAAAATATTAGTTAGTAGCAAACTTACAATACTAGAGTTAGAAGCTCTTATAGATAAACTACGCTAGTTGTAATAAAAAAACGCCTTTGCCTAGTAGTAAGTTATAAACTTTATATAAGCAGTACGTATTTAAAACAGCAGTAGCGCGTAAGTATAGCGCATAAATAACAAAAAAGTCCTAAGATATAAAAGTAAAATTTATATTTTACTAAAACAAGCTATTAGGCAGATAATTTTATTACAGAATTATAATACGCGTATAGCAGGTTATTTTAGCGCATATAGAACACATAAGCTTATTAGTAGGTTGTATTATTAGCTAAAGCTAAGCTATAATGTTTAAATTTACGTAAAGACCTATACAGTATACTAAAAAAACAAAGCTCTAAATTATAGTAAATATAGTTAGTTATTACTATTACTAGTTCTAAATAAGAATTTTAAAGAAGTAAGCCTTAATTTATTATAAGGCTTTTACTAGTAAAAGAAAATTTAAGTTATATATTTAATACAATATTTGTAATTGTTAACTGCTTTTCAAAAATAGTAATCTATATACCTGTATTAAAAACGTAAAATGCAAAACAGTTTACAAAATTTTACTTTTAATATATTATTTTAAAATATAAAATATAGAAGAGTATTATATCTAATTATAGTTTAATCTTTACTTTAGCATTTTAAATAGAAATATGCTACTAATTATAAGTAAAGCGTAAGCTAAGTACAGCTTTTTACTTATAAATAGATAGGCAAACTAAACGCTAAAACTAAATAATAGAGTAATACCTAAGAACTTTTGCTTTAAAGAAATAATATAATTAAGTATTACTTCTACTAATAGTATAATTTGCGTACAACAACTCTATTTATAAATTAATAAAGATATTACTTTTTTACGTAGTATATAGTAAGTATTTAGTACTTACCTTGCTTTCTAAAGATAGTAGGCTAAAAGGGGAGGTACTAAACGCTATAAACAGAGTGCAGCGCATATACAGCGTACGTGCAATAGTAAAAGAACACCTCTTAGTAGTATAAGAATATTAACGCTAATACTATAATAAAAAACATAAACTAAAGATCTTTTACTAAAAAAACTTAGTTCGCCTTAGTATAAAAAACGTTAGCCTAGCCTACTAACTTAGCAAGAAGCTTTCTAGCAAGTTTATAAAACTATTTTAAGTGCAAAAACTAGTTAGAATGTAAGCTTACTAATTATAACTACCACTTTACTATTGCATTTATAATATTTTCTACATTTTTTTACTAGAATAATAGGAATTACGCAGTAGTTAAAAAGATAATACTTAAGCATTAGAAATTAGCCTTAAAAGTAAAGAAATCTAAAAAGTTAAAAAGACATTAAGAAAATAAATTAAGAATAGCTAGCTAGAGTATTATTCGCAATAGAAAACTTAGAATAAATTATAAAATACTTAGACTTTAGTATTATAGTTTAAAAATATAAATGAACTAATTAAGGAATATAAGCACAAAAAAAAATTATTACATTTTAAGCGCGCTAAAAGAGTATACTAAACATTATTGCTGCGCCCTTAGGGCGCAAAAATTTAGTATTTAAAAAGAATAAAATTATAAGTATAAAAATTAACTACTTCTACTTATTATTATAAATCTTTTTACTACTACTACCTATCTTATTATTACTACTACTTCTAGCACTACTGTTAGAAGCGCTACCTGCGCCTAGACTGCGCCTAAGCAGCGGCTTGTTATTGTTACCTAAGCTCTTATTATTGTTATTATTATTACTAGCAAGACTAGCAATTCTAGCTGTATAACTAGTAATTACTTAAAAGCAGCTGCTATGCAGCGCTACTCTACTAAAATTAAGCTTAAAAAATAGAGTAAATATATTAGCACCTAAGTAAGAACTTCTAAAGAAGTACTAGTGTATACAGCAACGCAGTAGCAGATAAACAGCTTAAAGTTAAATTAGCGCTAGTAGCGCATAAGCTTAACGCTAGTAGTAATAATAGTAAAGTTAGTCTTTAGAATAGTAGTATTAGTAACTACGTTATTAAAATAGGTGTAAAGTATATACTAAAAATTTTCTTTATTACTGTAGTAAACATTACTTTTTATAAACTACTTACAATAATTAAATTCTTTTACTTTTACTTTTAAAATTTTTAAGAAACAAACAACAAAATTTAAAGGTTACTATAACAACGCTATAGAAACTAAAACTTTAGAGCTTGCTACGCATTTAAACTACAAGTAACACGCGTTTTAAGCGCACTTAAGTTATATAAAGAAAACATTTTTATATTGCCTATATACACAAATTAAGGTTTTAAATTAAAGAGCTACTAGGACGTTAGCCTAGAGGGGGAGGTTCTGTTACAAAAAGTTATGTAATAGCTAGTTCTGCTAAGTTTGCTTATTATTAGCTTCTTTACAAGTAATTATGCTTATAAGCTACTTTTTACCTGCAAGGGGACCTGCAAGTATTATTGCTTAAAATATACATATATTATTATTTTAGAGCTATCTCTTACTATCTTCTGTAGTGTAAAGCAAGTACTATTGCCTAAAGCTACCCCTTATAAAATGCGCTAAATTCATTATTTAATCTACAATTATACTACTTAAAAAAGCTTTTAACTTTTTTTTTTTTTAAAAAAAAGCTTATGTTTTACTTTAACAAGGTTTTTACGCAGTTCTTTGTATTAGTTAGTATTTAAGTAGTTCTAAATTTTTGAGCTTCTTTTTTACTAATATTGTGCTAGTGCACAAGGTAGTACTCTACTACACACTAAGTTAGTAATTAACTACGTAATTTTAAGGTATATAGCCTCTTTTGTGTAACATAGAAAAAGGGCACTATTTATTATTAGTTTACTCTACAGCTAAGCTCCTGTACTATACTTTTAAATAGGCGTCTCCTTCTACTAATAGTCTTTTATACTTAACCTATAATAAGATTATTATCTTACTAACCTTGTTCTTACATAATCTAGTCTCTAGTAACCTCTTACCTTTATAGCAGTATGTCTTTATACACTTTAACTTTTATACAAATAGCAAAGCCTCTAAAGACATAGTCTACTACTTAGTATAAAAAGAAACTAGTGCACAATTATTATAAGAATTTTATAATTTTACTAATTACTAAATCTTTTAAAATTATTATTAGATATACTTTTAAGAAGTTAGCACTATCTTCTTGCTATAAACTATGTTAAAGACTATGTTACCTAAGTTAGTACTAACAACAACAACAAAGAAAAAAGAAAATCTACTTAGTAATAATATGCGTAAATATGTACTAACTTAAAGTCTGTTTAGCAAAATAAAAATAGTAAACTATTTAGTAAAATAGAGGCAGTCTTATATATGTTTAAACGCTAACTTAAAGTCTACTTAGTAAAATAAAGGTAGTTGCTTATCTAGCAAAATAAAGACAGGCTTACATATAGTAATAATAAAAAATAAAAGTTTTATTAAGCAAAAATTAGAATAAGACTAAAAGTTTACAGCTAAATATGTTTAAAATACTAATTTAAAGTATCTATCTAGCAAAATAAAAATATTACTTATAATTAAGATAGCATAAGTATAAATTAGAGCCTACTTAGCAAAATAAAAGATACAAAAAAGGCTAGAATTTATATTATAACTTTGAATTAAGCACATAATACAAAAACTTTAAAAACAAATATTTTATTTTTCTTAAAAACTAAACTTTGTCTACTATATTACGAACTAACTACTAATAACTATCTAAACAAATTTATTTATAAGTTCTACTATACTAGCGATGTTAAAGCAGATTTAGAAGTTAAGTAAAAGATAAGAAGGCAAAAAGCTTTGTTTTACTAGACCTATAGCTGCTAGTCCTAAGTTACTATTAACACTATTAAGCTTAGATATTAATACTATAACTATACTTATACATAACTTAGTGTTGTCTATAGTTTAACTAAGACACAGTATATAAGATTTTACTAGAAAAAATACCACTAAAATCCTAAAAGACTTTAACAGATAAGCTAATAATAAAAGTATTTATAATACTATAAAAGTCCTTATTCTATCAGACTATTTTAGTTAATAAAAAGTAATTTTTCTTATATATCTTTAAACGTTTGCCTAAATATATATAGAGAGATTAGTTTAAGTTACAAGCAAATGTATAAATATAGTAGAGAACAAAAAATACTACTATTAAAATAAGCAAATACTTTTACTTTAAAGCTTATATCTGTAAATACGTATAAAACTAGCTAGAGCTAGTAAAGTAATATACTTATTTTACTTCTTTTGCTAATGCATATATTAAGAACAAGCATATCTGTTAAAAAAAGGAAAGTACTCTATTCTTCTATAGTTTACTATAAACTAATAAAGATGTAGTTATATTCTATATACCTACTGCCCTAAACAGTAATAATTAAAATACATTTAAATTAGATTAATCTACTTATTTCTAAAATCCTACTATAATAAGATAACTAGCCTAAATAAGATTTATTAGCTAGAATACAAAAGCGTAGATGCTAAGATGCGCTAAATTATGCTGTCTAACTAGCGCACAACATTTACTCCTAAAAAAGTAAAAAAAGTAGTAGTTAAGATTAGCAAATTATATATAAGGACAAGCACGCTAGCAAATGTTATTTTAAAAATAAAGGACTTTATTAAGTTTTTAAGTAAGCCTAAGCTTAGACTATTAACTATTAACATGCTTATAGCTTACATTACAACTAAGAGACTTTTAAAAAAATTTACTAACTACGTTTACTTTATTACACAAGTAACTAATATAAAACTTTTTAGTAAAAAAAATAACAGTTCTTTTATTACTAGTACTAAATAGGAATTAAATACTAAGACAAGTTCTACATATTAAAACAACGCAGAAACAAACACTTTCTGCTATATATATGTAGTATTATAAGTTACATGCTTAAAAATTATAAGCTATACTACGCCCTAAAGAGGATAGAATAAGTTAGTTTTAACTAAGATATTGTAGCTAAAAAAACCTACTACGTTAGGCCACTATATAAACATTTGAAAAAAATTTTAAAATAGCTACTATTAAACTAAGTCTTGTTATAGTTAAAAGCAAAAATTTAAGAGTTTTACAACGTTACTAACAAAGTACTTGATTTACTAGCCTTTAGTGTAGTACCTAAAAAGTTTACTAGTAAAGACTTTTAACTAAGCTTAAAGTTTAGCGGGAAAGCTTCTAGCACTGTAAACGCAGTAACTAGTTTAATAAACTAAAGTTACTATAATAATATTCTCTAGTAGTTCTAATAGCTCTAGAAACATTAATATAATCCTGCTATAGACAAATACGTTAATAAGCTTAATATTATTAATGCTGCTAATATTATACTAAAAGGTAGAAAAAACACTTTACACAATATTCCTAAGTTAAATACTACTACGCGCTTAAAAAGAAAAGGCCCTTCTTTTTACTAGAATATTAATTATGTCTAAGATAAAGACATAAAGAAATAAGTAAGGCTAGGCAAAGATATAAGCACCTAAAAAAGTAATTAAATAACTTAAAGTAATACTAAAATCCTTAACTCTTAACTTATTAATATGCAGTTTCTATAAGAAGAGAAATAAAGTAAAATACTTCTTATAAGTTAGCCTTAAACTACATTATTTCTAATTATTAGGCTGCTGCAGTTATTTTAGCAGAATAACAATGTATTAGCTAATCTAAAGCACCTATAGTTAGGACAAAAAAAAGAAAGCTATAAAGTTTATAAATATACTTTTTAATTTTAAGTTAAAGAAATAATATAAAGTTAGCTAACCCACATTGCAACTGCCCTGCTTAGACAAAAAGTGTAAAAGGTTACTATATTTAACCTTATAAAATAAAGTAATATCTAGAAATAACTAGGCAACTCTCTAAATAATAATACTAGTATTATAAATAGTTTAGAAACGCTTAACGTTAAAACTAGTACAGAAATTACTAAATCTAAGTGTAATTTAGCGCACCTAGAGTCTATTCTTACTACTAATTAGCTAAACTAGAGTACAGACTTAGAACACCCTAATAATATAACTCTGCTAATTATACTAACTATTACAAGCTTATATTATAATATAATATACATATATTAATTAAATGCTTAAACCTAACCTAAAGTGCATAAAAAAGGTAACTATTAAATTAATAAGTTAGACAACATGCCTACTAAGGAAGTTTAAGAAGTCTAGTAAAAGAATAAATAAGTTTTTACTTAAATAGACCTGCTAAGATACTAAGTTATTATAAATAGCAACTCCCTAAAGTGCTTAATTAACACTAGAGTATAAAAGAACATTTTAAGACTTAGTGCTGCACGGGCGTTAAAGATACTATATAAAATAACTAAACACAGACTAAGCTAGCTATCTCCTAGTATTATGTTAGCTAATAAGACTTATAATCTATTTGTTATAACAGCATTTAATATACCTAGACAAATAAAAACAGTTACTATAAAAACTTTATTTAAAATTATTACTAATATTACTATATTTATAATTTTAGAAGGACTTAAGTGCGCATGCGTAAAAAAAGCAACAAAGTATTATACGTTTAGACAAATTACATACTAAGTCTACTTTAAAACCTCTACTTACAACGTAGTCTTTGTTATATTTAATATATTACTAAGTTACCCTGCGCAGACAATTAGGAATAAAGCCTCTAACAACAATTTAGACAAAGAAACAGCAGATAATATATAAGTACACGTAATTACTAACACAATAAATAATAGGCTACAAGCAGCTATAGTAAAGTATATATAAGAACCTATATACTTAAATCTAACAGCTAGATTTAGCAATTCTAACATGCTGTACACAAATTATAATAAGTATAATTAAATAATTTAGGTAAACTAAGTAATTACACATGTAGTTAAACAACTAAAAAACTTTATAAAAAACTATAAACTTAGTAAGTTTTTTATATATAAGCTTAACAAGCAACAGTTGCACAAGAAACTACTAAATAGCTTTTAGCAACACTCTAATCTTTATACTATATACAAAACTATAAAGAAGAAAGTTTAACTTATTAATATCCTTTAGCAAGATATACTAGTAGAATTTAGATAGAAAGACTAAAAAAAAGCTAAAGAATATTAGCTTCTTTAAAAAAGCATTTGTAACTTTAATACTAAACTATGTAATGATCTATTTAAACTAAAATATACTACTTTCCTATAAAAGATAAAGCTTACTAAAAGCTAAGTTAGTAAACTATATATTAGAGATTATCTCTAGCCTATAGAAAAAAAGATATTTATACATATAGTTCTTAACAAAGAAAAAGCTCTCTTATAGCAATTTAAAAAGTTAGAAAGAATCTATCCTAATGTATACCTACTATACAGAATATAGAAAATACTATATAAAGTTTAGCAAGTATAAAGCTTTGCTATCCTAAAGGCATTAATATTATAAGTAGTAGATATAGTTAACGTCTGCCTAAATTAAGGAATATAAAAATAATATAATAGTTAGTATTGCAATCTATAGCACCTAGTGCTAAAGAAAAATAAAGTTATTTAATAAATTAGCAATGCGCAAAAAATAAATATAGTTACTATATAAAATATAAACTTACTAATAATAGTAGATAATTTCTTTAAAAGATTTATAGAATGTGAATTAATCTTACTTATAAATTTATTTTTAAGATATAATTAGATTATACTATATCTAGAAAGCAGAGATATAACAGCGTTCTAAACATAAGTAGAACTTAAACAATTATATAAAATAGTTTTAGGTGCTATAAACTTTGCAGTAGCATTCTACTAAGTAATAATAAGAATTCTAAGAAACTACTAGGCTAGTACTAACGTGTTTTATAAGCGAACTAGTAACCTAAGCAAGCTAGTAACGCTAAACTAGTGCACTACCTGCGCGCAATAATCGCGTAATATCTTAACTATAATAACGTTAAAATATATATACTAAAGCTAATGTACAGCTTGCTATCTTTAACATAAAAGCACAACGCGTGTAAAGTGTTAACTAAGCTATAATAATATATAATATACTCTAAAGTACTCTCTTTAAATAACGCGCTAGATTGCGCATGTAACAGAACTGTACAGCAAACTTAAAGAGCTTAATAAAACTAAAAAAGAAAGCTATAGTCTAAAAAGTTCCTAAGTAGTCTATAAAAGGTCTTGCGCCCTTAAAGTTTATTAAATAAGAAATAGCAAATAAACTTTTTAAATTATAAGGCAGCAACTTTGTTAGTAGAAACTAAGTTAACAATTTTATTAAGTAGACTTTTAAACTCTAGAAGCGCTAGAGCTAACTATATAACTATTAGTAAGCTGCCTATAAGGATTCTGCAGCTATCTAGCTCTAGTTTAACTTAATATAAGAGACAAAACAGAAATAAAGAATTATAAATAATAACATTTATACTTTAACAAGACTATGTTTATAATAAGTAAGATTTATTATAAATAGTAATTACTAGTTTAAAAGCAGCTAGAAAAAAGAAGATAATCTAACTAGGCAACTATAAGTAAGTTACTATTATTTAAGGCGTAAAAGCTGTAAGTTACTTACTTCTACTTTTTATTATTTTTATAAGTAGCGTGCTTATTAATGTTTAGTTTAAAGACTTACTATATAATTAAATTCTTAAAGTAAGCCTTAACAGCTAGACAAATAATTAGCTTGCTTTTGCCTAGTTAGAGTACTTTAATCAGTATATAAAGTTAAGCGCTGTAGGTATATATTAGCTGCTTATAATTAATAGCTATAAAAGCTATAGCTTACTTAAATTTTAAAATTTTTGTAAGAAGAAGAATATTATTTTTTGCTATATACTTTTATATTTATTACACTTGCTATAGCTTTTTAATATTAGTTGCTTTGTGCTGTTAAAGCATAAGTATAGTAACTAGATTTTAGCTTTAGCACGCAACTGCGTTTATTTTATTAGTAAAAAATTCTTCTTTTAAGTATTTAAGCTAGCTTTTAAATAATCTTTAATAGTAGAAAATATTAAAGTAGGCTTTATAAGTGCTAGACAAGTCTTATATAACTTAGAAGCTATTTTATTAAAGCTTAACTTAAGGTTGCAGACTTTAGCACTATTAATACTATTATAAGGTACATAGAAAGCGCAGACACTACGTAATACGCGTAAAATTAAGGCTTAGTTTATGCTTATTTAATAAAAAATGTTATATTATTATAAATTTTTTATAAGCTTATTAAATAAAAAAATTAACTAGCTAAGTAAAGGCACGTAGTAAATTGTACATAATATAGTATTATTACAAAAGAAATAAGCGCGTATATAAAGCATAATTAATAAGCTTATAAAGTGTTAATTAAGAAAATAAAAGTATATTTAGACAAAGGAGACCTTAACAGTAGAGGAAGTATAGAACTTAATTACTAAGAGGATAAGTAGGGAGCGTAATGCTAGTAAAAGGCCTCTGCCTAAGGTGTGCGGCGCAAAGCACTATAGACGCTGTAGTAAGAAAGGATACAACTCCTACACCTATAAAGTAAAAATAGTAAATCTTAAGAATAGCAACAAGTCTAAAGAATAGATTAGCTTACTACAATTTTTAATAAGTACGTTGCGCGTTGCGCAATTGTTACGCGCAGGTAGTGCGCTAGTTTAGCGTTACTAGCTTGCTTAGGTTACTAGTTTGCTTATAAAACACGTTATGCTTTTTATTAACAACATAACGTGCGGAGGACTAAAGACTAACTATAGTAAAGAAGAATAAATACTAGAGATTCTACGCTATATCCTTAAGTATATTATGTAATTAGACAAAGTGCTAGCTAATATAAAATAAGCTAAAGGCACTATATAAAAGAAAAAGTATTGCTTTCTTATAAAAAAATTAAAGTTATAGGCTATAAAGTTAGTCCTTAAGGTTGCTATCTAAATTAAAAGAAAGTTAAAAAATTATAAACTAACTACTATGCAAAAATAAGAGAGAAGTGTAATTACTTATAAGTATATGCGTTTATTATAATATATAAGTAAAGAACTCTACTAAGATTGCTAAACCTCTATTTATACTCTTAGGAGATAATACTTCTTTTACATAAAGAGATGCATAAGACATAGCAATATATATACAAAAATAAGCTATATACAATACACCTACACTTGCAAACCTAGACTACGCTAACACTAAAGACTATAAAATATTATTAATAACAGATACTAGTTAAGATAGTGCAGGAGCTTGCATAGAGCAACTAAAAAAAATATAATAAATAACACCTAGTACAGTTTAAAAGCACACTTTAGTTAGTACAAAAAAGATAATAGCACTTTACTAAGTTAGGATATAAAGCTATACTGTAGGCCCTAAAAAAGTTTTACACTTATTCTTATAGTATTTATTCTACTATAGAAACTAATACAGTAACTCTTATTGCTTAACTAAATTACTTGCTAACTAGCAATAAAGAATTAGTTATAAACAAGTAAATATTAATAAACCTTTTATAAAACTTTAACATTATCTATATACTAAAAAAGAAAAATATTATTATAGATACACTTTCTAAGTATCTTAAAGCTAATAATAAAGAACCTTCTTTAAAGCCTAAACAGAACCTAAAGAAGTTTATAAGCTATATAATTAGAAATATAAATACACTAGTAATAGTAGAACAAGCTAGGATACTTTGTAAGGAGTTCTCTAAAAAATTAAAGCAATATATTTAGTTTTTAGTTAACTTTAAGGCTCTTAAGAGAATAGAACTACAAGAACTACAATTATAAAAAAAGCAGGTAATAAACTTCTTTACATAAGATAGTATACTCTTTAAAAAGATATCTAGAAATATTGTAATTTAATAAGTTGTAAATAATATAAATTTAAGAACAGCTACAGTATAGAACTTGCAAACTTAAATTAAACACTAAAGAGATAATATAGTATACTTTATACTTGTATAGTAATGCTAGTAAAAAAATACATAAGTAAATACAAAAGAGACTAGTAACCTACCTAGACTATTAACTGCAATTTTTAAAAAGAAAAGTTAATATAATTACTAATACTTATAGTTTTGCTGTTTAAGAAACTGTTGCTATTAATATAGTATACATACCTTAGTGTTTTATAAAGAAGTTTCTAGTAATTACAAGAGACTACCCTAATAGCTATCTTAAAGTAAAAGCGCTGTTAAAAAACTAGTTTAAAATAATTGCAAAATTTATATGTAAGGATATTCTATGCAGATAGAGCACAGCACGTAAATATATAGTTAATAGAAGACCTAACTTTGCTAAAGTAGTCTTACATTTGTTAAGAATATATAAAATTAACTAAGTCTAATTATCTAGACGCAACTCTTAAGCTAGAAAAAACATTAAAAGAAGATATAAACTAATTATAAATACTCTTGCAAAGCTACTAGGACTTTAAGTTAAGAACTTGCTTATAGTTCTTCTTATAGACAAAATCTTTATTTAGAAGTAAATAAGTTACTTGTTGTACTAACTAGTTATAAAATAAAACCTAGTACTTTCTATAAAGCTTATACTACTTATATAGCAAGCGCTTTCTTTTACAAAAGTAAAGAACTATGCATAATTACTTGCTATAAAAGTAATATAGTTAAATCTTAGAAATTAGTTTACTTAGAATGCTGTTGCTTATACTAATTATATAAGAGCTGCTAAGATAAAATACTAAAATAATACTAAAAAAATATAATTTAAGGTTATAAAGCTAGAAGACTTAGGACTTCTTTTAAACTTAGTTTAAAAAGTTAATATTTCTTAAGACTATAAGCTAGATATAAGGTAGTTAAAACTATATTATATCTATAACGCTAAACTTAAAAGAAGTACCTACCGCCTTAAAAACCTTAATAGTACACGCTTTCTACACGCAACACCTTAATAGCAATTTAATCCTTTTTAGTAATAATACGTACAAAATAATATATAATAAGAATTTAAAAACATAAAGCTATAAGAATTTAAGTATTAAAAGTAATTAGCTTAAAAGTACATGTTTTTGTCTCTCTAAACTTTCTTAAGCCGCTTATTAAACTACAAACTTTTTTACCTCCTAAAATAAAAAATAAGTTATATCTTTAAGTTATTATTACTAAGCGTTTTATAAAAGAAGAGCGCTGTGCATTTAAACAAAACTTTAGAAGCTTAAGCTTTAACTCTAACACTACTATAGCTAGCAACTAATAGGCTACTAAACAGCCTATAATTTTAGGAAAGAAAGATAATACTATATTATTAGTATCTACTTTTACTTTTAGTTACTTGTTTACAGATTTCTTATATAAAACTTATATATAAGCTACTTATTCTGTAAATTCTAGGTGTACTAGAAGTACTTAAATTCTATAAATCTATTATAATATAATACGCAACATTACGTTTATATAACAACAAACGCTCTTTTAAAAGCTTCTTTAGCAATTAAATAAAATTTTACAAGTCTTATGCGTTATAAGCTATTTGCTTTAAAACAAAAGCTCTTTAAATAGGCTATTGCTTTTTTTCTTTTAACTTTAACTAATTTTAAGCTTTATACATTACAATTAAATAAGCTAGCTTACTTAGTTTATTACAACTAACAACTTTTAAAGTAGCAACTTTTTATAGTTCTATAATAGTAAGAAGCATATAGAAAGCAGCAAGCACTAGCATAATGTACTAAAAACTAGCAATAGGAACTATAAATACTACAGCACTATAAGAGCTGCATAATTTAGTAAAAGCTAAGATATAAGTATTCTTAGCTAGCAGAAGTAATAGTAAGTAAGAACAAGTGCTTTTTTTTTTAAAAAAAAGCCTTTTTAGACTAAGAAATTACTAATAAGCTAAAAGAAAATATAAACTTTAAAACTTCTTTAGCTACTTTAGAATTAGGCACTTAGAAGTATACTATTATAATACAATTCTTGCCTGTCTTTTACAGATTAGCCTATAACTGCTAGTTTTTTTAATTTTGAAACAGCAAGTTATCCTTCTAGTATAGATAGGACGCTACCTAGGCTGTAAGTACAAAGAACTCTAAATTTTAGTAAAGTAACTCTCTATAATATAAATAACGTTGTACTTAACATACTAAGCTTAGTAATTTTAAACTATTAGTAGCACTACAAAAACCTAAACAAGGCCTACTATACTAGTAGAATAAAGACAAGTAAGAGCTACTAACAATAATTTATTGTTAGTGCTATACTATAGACAGCATAATATGTTTTATGTTTCTTAACACTATTACTAGCCTTAACCATAAGCCTAGTGTTGCGTAAAACTAGCTTTAAAAACATATTATTCTATATAGTAGCTAATAGAAGTTTACTATTATAAGTTTTTTTTACTAGGAAGAGTAGGGCTAGTTAGCCTAGATAAGTTACTATAAGTATACAGTATTAGCTTTTAAGCCTAAAGGCTATATTAATTTAACGCTAGCTAATTCTCTAAAGAAAAAAGGCTTTATAAGCTCTAGCTTCTACTATTAATAGCAGAGGATATAGAGGGCATGTAGAACGTATTACCTAAAGCTTAATAATAAAAAGGTACTATTATCTTACATCTTTTAATATTTGACCTTTAGCACCTCGCAAATAGTAATAGTATTAGCACTAACTTTTTAGCTCTTAAAAGGTTTTGGCAAAGTAATATAATAAAACATGTTTTAATTGTATAGTGCTAAAGCGCAGCATAGTATATAGAGTAGCTGCTGTTACTAGAATGTTACTAAAACAACACAAATAACGCTTTTTTAAATAAATAAAACCTTTTTAACTTAACTACTTTCTTTTTACTAAAGTAAATAGTCTTTAAATCTCTAAGCAATTTATTACTTAGACACAACTAGCTACTATTAGACTACTTGTTAACACCTATTTACTAGCAACAGACATTGCTAATTCTAGCACTTATAGTATTGCTTATATTCAGAAAGCTACTAACTAATGTATTAGTATACTTATAAAACTTAACTATTTACTAAAAGAAATATATTATAATAAACTTATAAAAGTTTTAAATTAAAAATAGCTTACGCTAGACTATATATACTTTGTAGTTAGAAATTCAAGGCAGGAGAAAATTAACTAAAGTATTCTCTAGTTTACTATATTTAAGAACTATACACACTGCTTTTAGAACTTAATTTCTAGTATTTTCTTTTTAATAAGCTTGCTTATTTGATTAATAAAAAGCTTTTTATAATTAATTAAGAAATTAATGCTAGACTAGAGCAGGCTATTGCTAATCTTAAGCAATTTCCAACGCTACTATAACTAGCAACTTATTTATTTTTGAGATATTAAAAGTGGTGGTTGTTGTTATAGTTAAAATAGGTTTTCTAAAAAAGTAAAAAGTAGCTGCCCTCTACTAATTAGTTACAAAAGTTAAAAAAGATTATATTTAGTTAATAAAATTTTAAAAGTAAGTAGATAAGGTCTACGCGCTAAGCGCTTAGAGCAGAAAAGCTTAGACTACTAAGTAAAATTAGAGTTAAAATAATTGCTAAATGTACTAGAAAACAACACTAATTAAAACGTATTTAACAGCAATTGCTAGCCTATAGCTAGCAACAAAATTGCAATAAAGGTAGAGAAGGTAGAAAAGGGTGAAAACACGTACATTACTGTAGCAGGAGCCTATAATACTTTATAAAAGCTCTCTGCCTGCTACTTCTTACCTTTAGAATTTCTTATACTACATAGTACTGCATATAAACAACTTATATATAAATAATATAATGCTTAGACTGTTCTTCTCTTTGTTTAATACAAAAACTAATGAATTATATTTAGTAAAGTTAGACTTTACTAAGTTACTATATAAAAAGCTATAGTAGTAAATTATAAAGCCTATATTTACCTTTATTAAGCAGCCTTCTTAGCTAGTTAAAAAAAAGCTGTTAGCAGTAGCTTGTATAGTAATTAAGTAGACGTAGAAGTTAAATTTTGTTATTTATTAATACTTTATTAACACTTTTAGTATTATAAATGTTAAAGTTATGATAAAAGTTGTAAAAGGCTTATTTAGTAGTAAGTTTATTAAATACAGTGTACATATTAATAGTCTTAGTGTAGTAATAATATATTATTTTACTAATTTCCTCCTCCGCAAATATAACCTTGGTAAAAAGACTTTATAATAGCTTTATAAGGAGTAAGAGCATGTTAAAACAGCTATTAAGTAGCTAGAATAAACTAATAAATAGAAGAATTTTGTAAGTTATCTTTAAAAATTAGAAAGCTATGCTTAGATAGTAACGCTGTTATTATATATTTACATTTAAGTATAAGCGCTAGAAACGCCGCAACTGTAACACCGCTAGGATAGTAATAGAGACAATAGAAGTTATAGTAAATAGTAAATAGTTATTAGTTAAGACAGTTAGTTAAAAAGATATTATACATCTTTGTTTCTGTCTAAACATGCAACACACTAATTACATACTAGTAATACTAAATAAAAAGGCATAAGCCTAGATACCTATTATTAGCAATAAATTTTTTTTTACTAAAAAGGTGTCTATAAAATATGTAGTTACATCAAAAGGTTGTCTTAAAAGGCTAAAGCTAATAACTAGCAACTTATAAGCTATAAGACAGCTTATATTCTTAAAAATAGAAAAAGATGCTACAATGTGTCTACTTTTACCTTTAGTTGCTTATTTACTAATTTTTTATATAAGATTTTGGTATAGACCGCCTATCTTAAAAACTCTAAGTGTATAGTAAGCTCTTAAAATTTATAAACTTATAAAACCTTACTACTATACTAATACTACACCTAATTTTTCGCATTTGCAAAGTAGTAGCTAATTATAGCAACTATTTCTATTATAAAACTTACTTATTTTAGCGCAATATAGACCTTATTTACTTTTATGTTTACCTGCCTACTAGCAGAATACTACTAATACATATAAAGTTAAAATACAATCTTGCTAACTAACTAACTTTTTTTTTAAACTAACTTTACCTAGCAATTGCTGTTAAACACGTTTTAATTAGTGTTGTTTTTTAGTACCTTTAGCAAATTTTTTAACCCTAATTTCGCTTAGTAGTCATACTATTCAAATTTTGTTAACTATATATAATCTTTTTTTAACTTTTGCAACTTATTAATAGAGGGCAGCTGCTTCTTACTTTTTTAGAAAACCTATTTTAACTACAACAACAACTACTATTTTTAATACCTTAGAAATAAACTAACTTTACTCCTTTTTTACTAAAGTATTAACTTTTAAAAACAATAATTATAGTAACATTTTTTTTCTTAGTCTAATAGAGGCTTAAAACAATATATATACTAATAACTAACCTACTTAGGTAATATTTTAGCCTCTATTAGACAAGGCTTAAGGCAAGCGGCTATAGTAGTAACTACTTTAAACACTAGGTCTATAAAGAGTTTTTTAGGACTTAGAGGTAAGTACAAAAAAAAAGATTTTATTATAAACTATACTTTTAAAGTTATTTAGCATTAAGACAAGGTGCTAAAGCTTATAAGACTTAGTAATAGTATTAAAGTTCCTAATATCTAAACTTTAGTAGACAAGATCCTTTTAATACTTTATAGTAATAGCGTATAATTATAAACTGCTAGTTTAATAGTGTCTTTTACAAATTTTACTAATTTAACTTTATTTTTAAAGTTATTTTTAAAGTAAGATATCTCTATACTTAACTCCTAGAACTTATAGACAAGTATAGTAGCGTTAAAAGGTACTAAAAATACTATCTTATTATTAGTGTAGTCTCCTTGTTGCGAGACAAAAAAGCTAGAAAATTTAGGCAAAATAGTCTTAATAGTAGAGAAGCTAGTAGTAAGATTTATTAAAAGATATGTTAGTATTTATATGCTCTATACAGTACTTAACTACTAAGGATTAATATACATAGCTTTTATACTATAGTATATAGATCTTAAGGATACCGCCTACTTTATTAATACAGTAGCACTACAATATCTTAACTTAAAGAACTAAAGTAGAAAACGCTATATATTACTAGTAGACTAAGCAACTATTAAGCTACTATATAAAGACATTTATACTTTTACTCTATAAAAGAGCTCCTATAGTAAAAGAATACTTTTAGATATTAATAAACAGCAAAAAGAGGACCTACGTAAGCTTGCCGCACTAGAGAAAATTAAAAAAAATTATAACTTATAGTGTATAAAAGCTACGCCCTAACGCTAGAGCTAAGAATAATAAAGTAAAAGAATACTTTTACTATACTATCTAGAAAAAGAATTTTAAGTACATAGCTATATCTAAAGACCTTAAAACTAATTAAAATTTACTTTATGTAATTTCTTAAGAACATAAATTATTATAAAATAAAAAAAGTGTAAGTATATTTAATATATAAAGTACTTATTCTAATAGCTGTAGAACTTAAGAGAACTCTTTTTTAAGCTTAATATATTAGTTACTATAGTAAATTTACAGCATCTAAGACCTGCACTTTAGGGAGTTGTAGGCTATTAATTATAACTAAGCAACTAAGGCGATTTTTAGAAACATTAGTAAAAAGCAAAGCTAATAAACATATTATAGCTAAGGCATTTAAACTTACAAGCAGAAAAACTTTTCTATAATAAAGGCGTAATACTGCTAATATCTAGGCAGAATATGTAAAGGCTAGAACTAGTAACTAACTAGCTCTTGCTTTACTACCTTTACTAAGCTCTTATACTCTAAAAGCAACACTAGCATACTAATAGATAGCTATATAATTAAAAACTAAGCTTAATAATGCTACTTACGTGAATTAAAAGCTTAATATGATAGACTAAAAAACTAAGATTCTTAAAACAAGATGCTACTACATAAATTCTACTTTAGTGTTCTTTAAGCTAATTAAGCGTGCCTACGCAAAGAAGCTAATCACTAATCTTAATTATATTAAAGTTAATAAGAAATAGTATTTTAAGATTAACGTTTAACAACTACCTAGCTCTAACAACTTATGATATAATTAAAAGTACTTTATCTATAAGTGTACTACTATAGCTACTATAGGTCTATTAAAAAAGGCTATGCCTATAATATACCTAATAAGTTCTTGCTTTTACTATATATAGAACAAAGCTGTTAGTAGGCTAGTAAATAGGTTGTAGGTACCCACGCGTGGGTATAGGTTAGGTTAGGGTCGCACAGACTAGTGGTTGTGGTTGTAGTTAGGTCGCACTAACTAGTAGTTGTGGTTGTGGTTAGGTTACACTAACTAGTAGTTGTAGTTGTAGTTAGGTCGCACTAACTAGTGGTTGTAGTTGTAGTTAGGTTGCACTAACTAGTAGTTGTAGTTGTAGTTAGGTTGTAGTTACGTGCTATTTATAGTAATAAATAGCTGTGTTAAACAGGTAAGATTAGGAGAAGTAAGACTAGGAGAGGTAAGCTAAGTAAGCACTAATTTAGTTACAACCTTAACCTAACTACAACTATATATAGTAGTTATGTTATAGTTATTAACACAGTTAGTTATTACAGTATAAAAAGTAATTAAGAGAGTATCTTTATATTATTATATACTAAAAGAACTCTAACTACTTACTATGCAGTCTTTTTGTAGAAAGCTACAAGAATGTAAAGTTAGTACTAAACTTCTTATAGTATCTAACTACTATTTTTAAATTTTTAGCCTAAATAGTAACTCTTTTTATATAAATAGTATTAAGGTTACAGTTTGTATTTATTAGTAGAAAATTTAAAAATAATAAGAGTAGTTACAATACCTTTAAAATAGCTAACTAGGAACACTTTAGCTAAGTTTTAAAAAGCATAAATTACCTTTACCTAAAAGCATAAAATAAAGTAATAAGTATACGCAATTTTATAAACAAGACAGCTGAACAAGAGTTTACGTAGTAATAGTTTAGTTAACTTTTGCTACTTTTTAATTTTTTTTAGCGTAATAGCTATACGCTATTAGTGTTTAACTGTAATAAAAGATAGTAATAACCTACTGCTTAGCTTATATTAACATTCTTTTTAACAGCTCTAGCATTTATAAATAATATAAGTAGCTTTTAACTAGCCTTTGCTTATAAATTCTTTATAGGCGCCTTGCTACTAGTTAAAGCTTACGCAGTTTGCTTAGAGCGCGCTATTATAGTAGTTATAGTGTTATTAAAATTTGTAGTAAGCGTGTAGAATTATTATTAATTATTTTTGCAGCAATAGGGTACACAAGTAAACATAATAAAAAGCTATTATATTATAACGTGCCAGGGTGTATTGTTAGTAAGTAGTAATTAGTAAAGTGTCTAAATATAAGAAAAATATTAATTTTTAGTTAGCTTTAGTAGGGGCGCATAGGCTACACTAGCTATAATATAGTAATATTTCTGTATCTCTACCTACTATGCAACCACTACAACTAAAATTAACTAATTATAGTTAACTATTATATTTATTGTAATAATAATAACTAAAGAAGAGCTAAGTAAGAGTCCTAAAGGCCTAGTTCTATATATTTTAATTTTAGTGCTACTAAGTTTTAAACGTGATAAGTAGGAGAAGCTTATAAAAGTATTTAATACAGCTATTAATTACAGCGTATACTAATTTATAAAAGGTTATAAATGCAAAAAAGATAAAATTACTAATATACTTACGCGACGCGGCTAAGATAGTTTAAAGAAAAGTTACTTCATAAATTTAAAAGTTCTAATAAAGAAATTATTAAGCTTTAGTTCTTAAGCTATTGCATAAAGAAGTTAAGTAGCTTAACTTAATTTTAAAATAAAGGCCTTATAAAACATACATGTAGCTAATTGCGCTACTATACACTAATTAAAGAAAAGAATAAAAAGTATAGAATAATATAAGAATACAAGTGTAGAAAGGTGTAAAGAAAGAATAAAGGTAGTATAAGAAGTGCTTAACTAGAAGTAATACAACGCCTAGAAAAGTAGTAAGTTAATATAGTTATTTATTATAGAGTTATGCTTATATATAAATAAGTAAGTAGCTATAGACAACTTTTAATTAAATTTATAAAAAATAGAAAAACGCATACTACAAAGTTAACATAAAGTAGCATGTGAAAATTCTAGATAAGGCAGCGTAAGCAACAAAGAGCTTAAACAATAGCAGCTAAAGTTATATATATACTTAGATTTATAGCTTTAGTAGTGTTTTTAAAAATACTATACGTTATACTTATAATAAAGAATTAGTAAAGCTTTATACTAATACTTTTTAAAGTAAATAAGCTAAAAAAGAATAGTAAGACTTTATTAAAGATATAGGTATAGAAGAGTTAGCTGTTGCTATAAGTAAAAATTAAAAGTAAGTTTTAACATATTTTTTTATTATATATACTTACTAACTAGTATAAACTATTTAAGCCTCTGCTAGTGTATAAGTTCTTAGGACTTAGCAACGATACTATTCTACGTAGCGACAAGCTATATATTAAGAGACATAATAGTAATAAATGCAAGAAAAAAGTTAACAATAATGCTAATATTAATATGTACTATAATTAATATAAAAATGAGTATAAAACTAAAGAGTAGTAGTAGAAATTATAAGCTAAAGTTAAAAACAAAAATTAGAATAAAAATAGAGATTTTAGCAATTCTACAGTTTTTAAAGGCTTTTTAGATTAATTATAGTAGTATTTCTGTGCTAAGCTATTAGCATTAATCAGCGCTTATTACAGCTAGTTAACATAATATATATAATGTAAATATTATAACATAACTTTATAACTATACTACTTTTATTTTAACGTCCTTTAAATTAATAAAGTCTAATTAAAAAGCGCCTAATATAGTAGATAATTAGATAAATAAGTTAATTTTAGTGTAGCTTTACACGCGTTTACTAAAGGCCTATAGTTTATATACTATTAAAGGTTAGCAATTGCAACAATTTATTATAACTTTTTATTATGTTTTTAAACTAAATACTATTTACACACAAATTATAGCTAAATATATTTATAAGCTTTTATAAAACTTTTACTAATTTTAAATAAGCAGATACTAGGTTATTTAGAAAAAAGGGTAGAAAAAGTTAAATTTATTAATATACCTACCTTAAGAAGCTATACTAGAAGAAGGAAATAAAATTATAACTAATTAGAATAAGTAGTAAAGTATAACTAGCTAGGCTTAAAATTTAAATAGCAAATCTCCCTGCTAGAACTATGCTACCTGCACTAGTAGCATTTAGTTAAAGTTTAGAGAAGCTACTTATATTATAACTAGCTGCTCTTATATATTTTATCTTAACTACAGCATAATCCTACAACACCTAAGGCTAACAAGAATATAAACTAAATACTTTATAAACTATAGTAAAATAGTTAATTGTTAGAGTACTTTAACTTTTATTTATAATAGTCTACGTATAATAAACTTTATATATACTTAACTTTAAAAAAGTAGTATACCTACTTTAATACTTGAATTTACTTAAGATGCTTTTAAGAAAAAGCTTATTTAAGTAGTTATTAATAGTAATTAGCTATTTTAAACTATTAAGCGGCTATTATTTACGCGCTTTCTCTAATTTCTAAGGCTTTAGACTATAATAATTACCTATTATAAATTTAAGTTAATGTTTTAGAACTAGTTTTATAAAGCAAAAGCCTCTCTCTTTAATAACTTAGGCTTTATAACTAAAATTTTAATTATACTAGATATATAGTCTGTAGCTAATTATCTTAGCTTTCTTATAGTTAAGAGTTACTATATTATACTAGACTAGCAATTTTAAGAGAAACTACTTAATTTTATACTAATACGCAGACAATGTATAAGAATTTAAATAGCTATAGAGGTACTACGTATACTTTTAGACACTAATACTAAGTTTTACTTTCTAGCTATTACCTGCAATAATACTAGTAACAATACATTACTTAGTTAAATAATTTAATTAATACTAGTAGATAAAAATACTAGCTAAAGCGCCTTAAAAAATACTATCTTATGCCTAGCTTATATTATTAACCTAGTAGTTTAAGACATAATCTAACATTTTTAACTAGCTAATACTGTAGAGGTTAGACTTAGTGAGGTCTTACGTAGGCAACATATTAAGAAAATTAAATATAAAATATCCTTTCTAAATATACTTTGCAAAGTATTTATACTTTTATTATATCTAATTATTATATTATAACTATTATTTAAATCTAAGCTATTTATATTGCTGTTAACAGGTTATTATAATAGTATAAGCAATTTCTTGCTACTTAACAATATCTACTACTAAGGGAATAACTTTTTGTTATTTGCAATATAAAGACTTAATAGAACTTAACATATAATATATATAAGCGCGCTCTTAAGCTCTTAAAATATATTAATAAATAGCTAGTATAAAAAATAGTAGTAAAAAAAAGTACTATATTATTATTAACTCTAACAACAACACAAGAGAGATTAACTATTATAACTTTAAGCGTTTTTAACTCTTTTTTATTAAGTAGCACTATATTAAAGTAATTATAGAAATACTTAAGTAGTTTAAGAACGCTATAAGCTTTTTAAGTAAGAACTAGAAGCCTTAAGTCTAATATATTTAGCTTATATATAACTATCTTTTTAATTTTATAGACTTAATATCTAATAATTTTAATAAAAACATAGAAAGTTATACTATAAAGTAGCTTATAATAGTATAAGCTGCTGTAGATAAGGGAAAAGAAAAACTAAGCAAGTACTAGGCAAAAATATTAGCTAAGTAAAAGTTTTTATTTAACTACGCAGCTATTCTAAGTTTAACTTAAAAGCTTACTATATATAAAGTATTGTTATTATAGTTTGTTATTACAGAGGAGTACTAATTAGCTAATATAGATTTTATATAGAAACCTTAAAATAAGTATATATATTACAAATAGTTTTTTAACTATCTTAATTAATATAATAATAGTAGAGGGGCAAATTATATACTAGTCTTTACTTTCTTTTTAAAAAGAACACTTAGCTTTAAATAGTTTTTAAAGCCTGCTTTTTAATTACCTTTTAATAGCTTTTCTTATTTAAGTTAAACATCTTTTATATAGAAAAGAAAAAAGATAAAAAGCTTTACTTAATAAGAAGAAGAATTTTACTTTAGCACTCCTTGTATTAAACTAGAAATATTATTTAATATTCTAAAGTAGTAGTAATAAAGTAAAAATACTTATTATTAGTTATCTTAAGTTATAAAAAATATATTAGCAATTTTAATTGCTAGTATTAGTGTTAAGCGCGTTTTTAACACTGCAAAAGATGTTATTAGCAATTAAAAGTATTACTTTTTAGCTTTAACTATATAGTAGATTATAGTTTTTTAAGATACTATCTTCCTAAATTTAAAAGCGCAAAAGATTTCTATATAAAATTAAGATATTAGCCTTAAAGCACTATATAATAAGATTAATAATATATTTAAGCTCTTAGCGCCTAGAGATAGTACATGTAGTCTAGAGGAGAAAATAGTAAGAAATAAGCTTATAAAAAAGATCTCTCTACTTTCAGCACAAAAGTAGCAGCGCCTTAAAGCTTAAGTATTACTATAATTATAAGCTGTAATAATTAACTATAGTAATAAAGTTTTAACTATTTTCTAACTTTAACTAGTAATAACTATTAAATACTGTAACCTAACTCTAGTTTATATAACCTAACTACAACTATAATCTAACCTATACCTACGCATAAGTACCTACAACTTACTTACTAGCCTAAGTATAGGTTAAATTGTAGTTATAGTTAGGTTGTATTGCATAGTCTATATAACTAAATTAGTGCTTACTTAGCTTGCCTCTCTTAATCTTACTTGTTTAACATAGCTATTTATTACTATAAATAGCATATAACTACAACTAAACTATAACTATAACTATAACTTAACTTATACTTATAGTCTATGCGCGTAACTACAACTACAACTACTAGTTATTACAACCTAACTATAACTACAACTACTAGTCTATACAACTTAACTACAACTACAACTACTAGTCTATGTAACTATAACCTAACCTATACCTACGCTAAGCGTAAGTTAGCGTAAGTATAGATTAGGTTGTAGTTAGGTTAGCTTACGTTAGACCCTAACTACAACCTAACCTATACCTATTTACTAGCCTAAGTTTTAGTAAGGTAGCTTTTATCTTTTTAAAAATAGTATTTATTTTTAAAGTATTAAAAGTAGTAGTTGTTGTTATAGTTAAAATAAGTTTTTTAAAAAAGTAAAAAGTAGCTGCCTTCTACTAATTAGTTACAAAAGTTAAAAAAAGATTATGTGTAGTAGACAAAATTTAAATAGTAAGTAGATAAAGTCTACGCGCTAAGCGCTTAAAGTGGAAAAGCTTAAACTACTAAGCAAAATTAGAGTTAAAAGATTTGCTAAAAGTACTAAAAAACAACACTTATTAAAACGTGTTCAACGGCGTTTGCTAGCCTATAGCTAGCAACAAAAACAGTATAGAGCTCTTCTTTAGTTAGTGTTAGCTACTTCTATTTGCTATTTTCTTAGTAGTTGTTATGCCTTAGTGCTAGTATAGTAAGAAAGAGTAGAAATAGTTTCTTTTAAAGATTTAGCATTTCTTCTTAAAAGATTCTTTGCTTCTAATAGCTAGAATTCTTATTAAGATGTTGTTTTTTCTATAAGCTATAGCTTTATATATCTCTTTAAGTAATTTGTTTTAGAGGAACTGTTTCTAATAGTTAAGTTTAGCCTTCCTAATAGCTATAAGGTAATTGTTTTTAGCAAGCAAGTAGTCTTTTTTCTATAAGTAAAAAGTATTGTCTTTTCTTCTTACTATTTATTTATAGTTATAATAAGCTCTATATAGGCTAGCCGAAAAGATATCTAAATTACTAGACTACTTAAGTTTTAGTTGTAGCTTTTAGTTTAAAAGTAAAATAAATTTTTTAAGTATATTTTTAATAGTTATTATAAAGTTTTTAAGTTTTTTTGTCTAAGCTTTCTTTTAAAGAATTATGAAGTCCTATAAAGAGTTCCTTTAAGTTATTATTAGACGCTTATAGTATAGCTAGTAATTAATATTTTATCTTTACTTATAGTATTTCCTTTTATAGATTAGTTTTAAAGAAATTTTAGTTATTTTTTGTATAGTATTTCTTTAGTTAGCTAAGTAGCTAACTTTTATTAGTAATGCTAAAGAAAATAGCGTAATAGTCTAATTAAGTATTTAGGATAGCTTACTAGTCTATTATAGTAGACGCTATATTGTTTGCTAAGAAATTAAAGTTAAGTATACTTTCTTTTTGTATATAGCCCTTAAAGAAAGTTCTAACTTCTAAAGTATAAAACAAAATAAAGTTTCTATTGTTTATCTACTTTACTATATTTTCTGCTTATAAATTTAAGTTACACTTTTATATTCTTTATTTAAGATAGTAGCAATTAAAATCCTTTAGAATAATTAAAAAAGATTCTAAAGACTTTTCTAAAACGCGTTTTTAATTTATTATTGTATTTAAGCTTTGTTTTAAGCTTTTTTTATTTTAAATGCTGTAGATATAGTTTTTCTTTAAGCTAAAGAGCATTATAATACTTAAACCTAGTTATTTTTGCTTATTTAAAAATTAAATTCTACTTCTATATCCTTTTAAATATAAAATAAAGTTCTTAGTTATAGTTCTTTATAAGTAAGTAAGATATAAGTAAAGTCTAAGTAGGTAGTTAACCTAGTATCTTTATATAGCCCTTTTACTAACTACAGCTTTTGTATTATAATAATCTTAGCGTTTGTTGTAATAGCTAAGTTTATTATACTTTTTATAGGAGGGCTATATCTATTAATACTTATTTGTAAGACTTTAATTATAGTAATTAGTTTTATTAGTATTAGTTGTTTTAGCTTACAAAATATTGTAATTAAAGCTATAGCTGCGTAGGGTTTGTTGCAGTTAGCACACTTAAATATAGTATAAATATAGGCTTATCTTTTACTAGTGCAGAATTTTTACTTATGCTAGCTAGTGTAGTAAGGCTTGCTGCAAATTTAGTGAGCTATTTTTAAGTATTTATTTTTTAAGTAGCTAAATTTATAGCAATTTATGCATTGCTTTAAAGTATTAACAACTTATAGTTGCTCTGCTCTAAAGCTTTCCCCTAAAATATAGAGTTTCTCTCTAATAGCTCTCTAGGCCTTGTTCTCTAAAGCAAAAGCTACGTAGGCTAAGCTAAAGTTTTAGTATCCTTCTTTATCTTTAAGTGTAAGCTAAAAGGGGTTGCCTATTACTTTAAAGCCTTTATTAAAACTTTTAAACTCTTCTTTAACTACTTAAAAGCTATATTTTGTAAATAGCTTATAGATAACATCTTTAAACTAAGGCGTAATTAGTTAAGCCGTTTTAAAAGTTGTAATATCTTGCTATACTACTTACTATTTAAGAAAGTATCTTGCTTTAAAAGCTAGTGTAGTTGTAATAATTTTATTTCCTTTTTAAGAATTTATAATAAAAGCAACTATAAAAAACTATACTCTTTGTTTTTGCAAATACGTTTTTAAAAGCGTTTCTAAGTTTATAGGTATTAAAGTCTTTTAAAGTTTTTGCTAACTATAACTAGCTAGCAATCTTTTAGGCTAGTTGCTTTTAGTTTTTAAGTCTTTTAGATAGTTGTCTAAGGTTAATCTTTGTTATTGCCTGCTATAGTAGCGTAGGAGGCTTATATAGGCGTGTTCTATATAGGCGTGTTTTAGGTAGACGTGTTTGTTGTTAGTTTCTTTGTACTAACTTGTCTAATCTTCTTTTTTAGCTCTCTTAAGGCATTAGAGAGCCTTAATATTAAGTCTACTAAAATAGTAGTATTTTTTTTACTTACGTTACTATTTTCTGTGTAATTTCTAAAGACTTCTACTAATTCTAGTAGGCTTGTTTACTAGGTAAGGTTGTTTTTAGCTAAATTAGCAGCTTAAGTTGCTAGGCTTTTAGTAATTTTAAGTGCCTCTTTATCTAAAAAGGCTTTTAGTAGTTTATTCCTAATTAAAAATTATAGTATAGCTCTAACAAAAAGAGAAAAACTACTCTTAGTTTAATTATAGGTAGGCCTTTGTAGTTCTTTCTCTAGAGATTGCCTTTCTAGGCGCGGCGTAGTAGCTTAGTTATTTTCTACTATTATATTGTTATCTTCTATCTCTATTTGTTTCTTGTTTGTTCCTCTTTAGTCTTTAGAAGCAATTTGCTTTTTGTTATTTTTTGTTATTATTGTTATTATTTCTTAGTAGATTTAAGCTTTAATAAGCTTCTTAACTTCTATTAGCTCTAAATGCCTAGGCATGTAGTCTAAGCTTTTTAGAGAATTTTTTCTCTTAGTAGAAGAGGTAAGGCGACTCTTTTACTCTTTCTAGCGCGCTAGCGCTTTTGCTATAAGCTTTAGAAAGTGTTACAATTAATTTCTTGTAGTCATTTTCCTTATATCTAGTTACTTCTAAGTATTTTCTAGAAAATGTCGCGTAAAGTAAAAGAGCCTTGTAAATATTATATAAGATAACTATAAAAGCTAAAAAAGAGCAATTGCTTAATTACCTAAGTAGAATATAAGTGTATTAATTAACTTAGTGCTACAACAAAGTATCTAATAACTACTAAAGAAATATAAAATAATCTAGCCCGTTTATATAGACGCTAGCGAGGCCATTACGTGTTTAGCTAACTAGAATTACCTAATTAACACGGTAATCCGCGTGTTAATACTTTAACACACCCTCTAGGTTAGTAAAAAACAGTTAATTTAAGCTATAAGCAAGAAGTTAATTCTAACTAAATTAATAGTATTAATTAAGAAATCTTTTTATTATTTTACTTCTACTGCCTAATCTTTTATCTCTATTGTAATATAGTAATGTTGTTCTAATTAAGCAAGCAGCTTAGTCTTATTAAAATATAAAACTATTAGATAGACTCTAAAAACTGCCTAATTAGTCTATACGCAATTACTACAAAAACTAATTACGTCTACTACCTTTCTAAAAGTTTAGCTTTACTATAATATTAATTACTAAGTCTTCCTAATCTTTAACGCACCTTTATAACTATTAACATAGTAAGACTTGTTGCTTTACTATTCTTTACTAATTAGCTACTAATCTTTCTAGTGTAGTCTACTCTTAACAGCAATAAGTATAAGCGTTACTTAAATAGTTGTTGTTAAGAGCAAAAGAATAGTGCTTAGCATAAGCATTACGCGCGCTAAAGCCTATTTAATAATAAGATCTAGTAAGCAGCTTATTTCTTAAACTCTAAAAGTTAGTTACCTCTGCTTTTTAATTTATATACTTATTATAAGACTTCTAGTAGCTCTTTTTAAAAAATAATTAACTTACTTATTAAATTAAGCTTACTATTAAGCCCTTATTTAAGTTATAATTTAAACAAGAGCCTAACTAAGCAATTAATCTAGCGCAAAGATAAGATATCTTAAAAGCTAAAGTAAAAGTTATAGTAGCTTACTGTTTAAGCAGCGTTGCGTAAATTGTTATATAGTAATAGTAGTAAGCTATATACGCCTATTAAGCTTTTTACTAGGCAAAACGCGCCTTTATTTACTAAGAAATAGGCGCCTACTAGTTCTTTAAAAATTAATACTATTTTATTACGTCTTTGCGTTCTGCCTTGTAAGCACTAAATACAAAAATGCTAGATAGTTTATATACTAAGTATTGTTTTAATTACATTTAACCTAGCAGTTAAAGTAGTACTTACTACAACAGTAACATATCTTACATATGCTATACTATTAATAATAATTTTACTAACTGCTTTATATTTATATATAGAAATATAGAGGTAATTTTTTAAACCTTTAAGCTTCTTGCTTAGGCCTACTAACTAGTAATTAAGAGTAAAACAATAATAAGTACTAGGTTAACAAGCACAAGCTGCTTAGCAATATTATTGCTTACTATAAAGAAATTAGTAGCAGCATTATAACTACTAGAAAGTCTTCTACGCAAAAGCCTCCTATTAAGAATTACTACGCTTAAAAGATATTATCTTGTAGTCTTGCTGCTTAGCTCCTACTACCTACTTCTGCTCCTACTTCTGTAAGCGTCTTTAATTTAAGATATAATGCTAAGAATTATTTACGCTAGACATAGCTTGCTTCGCAGGCTATAAGTCTAAATTAAAGTTATCTTTTTAGCTAAGAGCCTTACAATACGCAGCCTTATAGTATTTTAGCTTCTAGTTAACCTACATAGCAGCCTAGTTAACAGCTAGCTTATAATTATTAATAGCAGCACTCTATAAGTTAAGTTACTATTTAAGAATAGCATGCTTATAAAATACTACCTTAGTCTACTCTATATTTAAATCTCCCTCGGCTCTAACGTTGTCCTAATTACTATATAAAATATTAGGCATATAGTTGCAGGGTGCATGCTAGTATAAGTAAGCAATTATCTTATAACTTTATAAATAAAAGTAATAGATTAAATTCGCGCCTTTATAGTGCTTAACTGCAGATTCTAGCTATTAAAGCTAAGATAGCTAACAACGCGCTTATGCTAGCTAAAGCTTAAAAAGCTAAGCAAGATCTACTATTAGAGTCTAGCAAGTATAATAAGTCTAATACTTATTAGTAAGCTTAATCTTAGTTATAGTTTTTAGTTTTTAGTTAGTTTAGCTTTTAATCTCTTACTTCTTCTAAGCAATAAAGAAGAAACCTAACTTAGTATATAAATATTGCTACTTAGTATATAGATGTTGCTGCTTAATATAAATCATTTGCTTATTAAGTATTTTTACTCTTAATTAAGTGCTTAACTTGCTAAAAGTTAAGTAACTGCTTAAACTTCTTAAACTGTTGTTAGGCAAGCAACTTAGCTTGTTTAATAGCTAGCATAATTACTGTTTCTAAGTAATAAAATTAAAATAACTCTTCTGTAGATTCTTGCAGCAACTATATATTTTATATATTTATATAGATTAAATAAGTGCTAATCTACTTTCTTTTCTTAACTATAAGCTTAATAATTTATTAATTAATATGCTAGACTATTAAACCTTTTCTTACATTAAGAGACGGCTTACAAAAAGAAGCATTTATAAGCTATAACCTACTTAGTAGTATACTTAAAGGCGAGAAGCTTAGCCTTAGTAGTTAATGTAGCTACTGTAGTCTGCCAAGCCGCCTTTTAAGATATTCAACTACTCTATAAAATAGTTATATATTTATAAAATAATTAATTTGTTTTTTAAATATCTGCAAATAAAGCATTGCCTACAATTGTTAGGTCTAGGCTATTATAGTTTCTACATAAGATCGCATCTTATTATATCTAATAAAAGTATATAATTACTTGTTTAACAGCTTTTATATACTAACTACTAAAGTTTATAAGGAAGTATAAGAGCTTTAAGATTAAGTAAGCAAAAGCTAGTTATAGCATAGTAACTATATATAGAACTAATTAAACTTTCTCTTAGTAGGCCTTAATCTTTTGCTTACCTGCTTTGCTAGTGTACCTAATTAGCTCTTCTAATAGTAGTAGAATCTATAATATCTACTATCTTCTAGCTTAAACGTCTTTTCTATTTTATTAATATTTATATTAGTTACAAGCGTAATTATTTATTTCTTAAAATATCTAATTAGTTAAATAATAAAAAACTATTTAAGAATTTTTGTTTTTATGTTTTATACTAGTCTATAATTTAGAACTAAAAATTAATCTTTCTGTGCTTATAATCTTTCGCAAAGAGTAGTAGAATATTATTTATATAAAAGAAAACCAAGATCCTCCTTTTTTAATTAAAGAATAGGCAGAACTCCTCTAGTAGAGCAATTAGTTAGATCTCTCTTAGTAATCCTAAGAACTCTTTATACTATAATAGTAGTAAGTCTTGTAATTTATATAGTGCGTAGTTAAGCTGTACACACTCTTTAGAGTTCTTTAAGCTATTAAGTATTTTATAAATTACTTAGTTGTTTACTATTATTAATATATAAAGCATTGCTTCTATAATACTAAATTGCTTAATCTCTAAATTATTTTTAGCAGCAATAGCTATTACTGCTTAAAAGGACTTAGCTAATAACGTAGTAACACATATTAAATTAATTAAGTCTTTTTTCTAAAAATAACTTTTTACAATAATTTACGCCTTACATTTAAGAAAAAAGCTATTTTAATTAAACTTTTAGATCTAAACTTGCTTTATAAGTATTAGTTAGTTATCTACCTTTTTTCTTAATATTTTAGTTAAAGTTTTATTTTTACTTAACTAATTAATTTCTTTTTTATAGGCATTATTAAACAAGGCTTTTACAAGATACTTAAGTAGTTACTTTTATTAATTTTAGTACTTTAGGTAAGTTTTTAGAATATAAATTAGTATTTCTTAAACTTAGTTTAAACTTAGTAAGCAAAGCTACTATAACTACGTAATTAAACATCTTATAGCTTACTTAGTCTTCCTAGGCTGCTTATCAACTTAGTAGATAGGTATTATAACAAGTAGTCTATAATAAATTCTTATAATATGTAATTAATGCGTGAAAACTATTTCTACTTTAACCTTCTAGTTAATAATTAAGATTTTAAGTTGCGTTCTTACGCTTACGCCTGCTACCTACCTTACATAGTAAAAAAGAACAATTTATAAGCTTATTTAAGCTTTTATTAGTAATTTTAGTACTATATCTTATAAGTATAAGTTAAGCTTATAATTACTTACTTTATTTACTATCTAAGACCTAGAATCTTAAACTACAAAATAGTCTATAGTCTATAACTTAGTTGCTCTAAGCAAGGGTCCTATTTTCATTAGCTAGCGCGTTAAAGTTCTTAGGCTTAGACTATAAAACTAGTAATAACTTATTAACCTTATACAAAGAAAGGTCCTTACTTTTATATAAAAATAAGTTAGCTCCTCTAAACAAGCGTAGGCTAGTAAATAGGTTAGGGTTAAGTTGGGGTTAGGTTAGATCCGCACGGACTAGAACACTAGAATCTTAACCTTTACTTTATAATAACCTTATTAAAACTAGTTATATTATAATAAAATCTTCAAATAAGGTGCATTAGTATAAGAGATTACTTATACTAAAATTTTAACAGATTTTATATACTATAGCCTTAAGTATCTATTTATAAAGGCTTAAATGCTAAATAACTAAGCTAAAAGCTAATAAAATCTTATAAAATTTTAGTAAAGGTATTTTTAAGTACAAATACACCTTGTATTAAGTTTGCATTGTAATATACTTAGTATTAATAAAGTTATTATAGAGTAAGGGTTAAGATTTTAGTGTTCTAGTCCGTGCGCATCTAACCTAACCCTAACCTAACCCTAACCTATTTACTAGCCTAAACAAGCGCACTACTATTTTACTATTAAATACTTTATAACTAATTTTGTTGTTGCTCTTTAAAGTTTTAAGTTTAAAAGTTAGTTTTAAAGTAGTAAGACTAGTATTTTGCTACTAATTTAAGTAAGTACACTAGCCTTATACTTTATTTACTAAGCAGCTTTTAATCTACTCTTAACTTAAGTAGGTAGGCCTTCTTTACTACTTAAAGCAATAAATAGATTACCTTTAAAACTTTTAGTAGTTAGCTACGTATTGTAATCTACTTTTCTTTTAATATGTAAGATTTTAAAGTTCTTTTTAGAATTAACTAGCTTGCTATTATAGAAGATTTCTATAATATTAATTACTTAATTTCTTAAAAGCTTATTCTTGCAACTTTTATTATAAGACTGTTATCTATTAAATTTATATAACAGGTAGTAATTACATAATTAAGAGTTATTACTTATATACAGTATATAATAAAGGCTTAAAAACTAACTAAATAACTAATATAGCTGCAAGGTTTAACTTTAAATTTTATTAATTACGCCTAGCTGCCTATTTTCCTATTAAAAGAGTAGGCTTAGCAACTATAAATATAGATTCTACTTTAGTCTAGGCGTATAGTAGTAGTCTAGCGTCTAATCTTTAGTAGTTAATAGTATTAGAAATATTTTTTAAACTTTTCTTTTAGCACCTAGTAAGAAGATTAGCAGCTATAAACTTTATTAAGGCTTATTCTATACAAGTAAGCTGCTATATCTATAATTACTAGATAAAGATTAGCTAGTAGATTAGCGCTTATGTGCCTCTTAATAGCTTTTATAATTAGCTCTTAGCTAGCTCTCTCTACTAAGCTATTAGGCTTATAAGTATATAGCAGTGGCGTTTTAATTATAATTTTTATTACTTATCCCTTATCTCTTAATTGCCCTCTTAAAGGCAATGTAGTAGTGTTGTTATCCTAATAAATTTCTACAATTTTTTTACTTATATTTTCTCTTAATCCTTGCACTAAGACTCTAATTATAGGCATAATCTTATTTAATATCTTTAACTAGATATTTCTATTATAAAGCTTGCCTAAGTAGTCTGTTTTAATAATTAGTGCCTATTTCTTAAGCAGCTAACTAGTAATAAAATTAAATAGATTCTATAAGATCCTCTAGAAAAGTTAAAGTAATTTTTTTCTTAGTTATAATAAAATTACTTGTAAAGCATAAGCTGTTACGCAGTAATTATATTCTAATAGCTTTTTTCTAGTACTATTAACGTTCTGCGCTAAGTAGACTAGAGCTTTAATTGCTTATTATTTTAGGTGTCTTAATTATTAATGCAATAGATCCTTATTACTAGTGCGCAACTAAGGTTTCCTTAATTATACTATAGTGTTCACAAGTAATAGTTAAGTAGTATAACAAGAGACTTACTTGTATTTAACAAATAAAAAAATAAAAGTAATATTTTAAGTTAATTAAGACAACGTATTTCTTAATTATTTTAAAATACAAAGAATAATTATATTCTAAGTACTATATACTAAATTGCTTAAGCCGTGCCTCTAAGACAATATTAATATAAAATCCTAGTACAAACTTAACGTTAGTAACCAGAAAACTAGCTATCTTAGAGCTAGTCTTACTATATAAAACGTTCTTAAGCAGCCTATTTCCTATTCTAGTAACTAGAATAGATTAAGTACCTGCCTTAACAGTTTTGTCCTTAATACATTCGCGATAAGTAATTAGTACTAAGTAACTTATAGTATAACTAAGTAGACTACTACTCTACTATCTATAATTATGCAAAAAGACAAGGCATAAGAAGTAAAAGCTACGCTAAATATATTTAGCTTAATTTCTTTAATAAAGTCTCTTTAGTTGATTAGTGCTAAAACTAATAAGCTAGAGTATAATCTACTTAGTATATTAGTAGCCAATCTGCTAGTACTAGCCTTCTAGCTCTCCTTCTTAATCTAGGTGCACAGCGCTGCCTATCTATTACTATTATATTACTTAATAATCTTCTTCTAATTGTTTTTTAACAGTTTAATTAGTATCTTGTTAGTAAAGATTAATCTAGTAACTGTAGTTTAAAGTTAGAGGTAGTTGTGCAGTATCTAGAAGTGCTTGCTTAGCTTATAAAAGTAAACATGTTATTACTTACTACCTTTATTTAACTTAAAGCTACTTAATAATTATTAAGCTTTCCTTAGTCTTACTCTAGTTTAGAACACTTTATGTCCTTTTTTATTTAAAGAAGTAATTAACTAATTTTTTAAAAAATATTTAAGATCTTTCCTAGATTATAAAAAGTTAATTAAGCTTTACTAAGAGCTATTACTTATGCTAGCTTATTGCGCTTCTTACTTAACTAGTTTAGTATAATCTTAGTGCCTAAGGCGTTTAAGAAACTAGTAACTACTAACAGTTTAATAATCTCAAGTAGCAAGTAGATTGTTTTTTATTAATATAAGAGCTACTACTTAGTAAACTAATACTTAAAGCTTATTTGTCCCTAGTAAGCTTTATTTAGATAAAATCTATTACACGCCCTAATTAAATACTAAGTATTCTAATTTATAGGTGCAAGATCTTCCTTTAAAATCTTTACTAAAGCTTAAAAGCTAGGAAAGTTTTAAGTAATTATACTTATTAAAGTGTTTAACATTAAGTCTAGATAGATAGTCTTACTAATGTAGTCTTTAACATTAGTAATTTTAGCAACTTCTCTTATTTATTAAGTAGTGTATATTTTATACTTATAAACTAGCTTATTATAATTATTCTTTTTATATTTAGTATTAATTATATAAGCCTTATATTTGCGTTTAGTAGTTTTATAGTCTTCTTATATTTGTCTACTAGCGCTAGGTAATAAAGCATGCTTTACATCTTAAGGCAGTTCTAAATACTATAGCTCTTAGTAATCTATTAAGAGCACCTCTAAGAGATTAGTATTAACTTAATTTTAAATACTATTTTCTAAGTAGTATAGTCTTAATAAAGTAAACTAAGTTAGCTAGTCTACTTAAGCCTTAATAACTACTTCTAAGGCGACAAGTAGTGTATTAGTTAGGTCTATCTTAGTAAGATACTTTGTAGAATTACAACGTAGGTTATTGTTAAAATAAGCGCAAGTTAATTACTTAGTTAGTAAATAGCTATATTATTAATAATAGTAGCCTGTAGGCTATAGAATAAGTTAGTAGGAGGTTAATTATATATTTAAGTAGTAAAAAAGTATAGCAGCTGCAGCAATCTACTAGCTATGCTGTAAGTAAGTAGAGAAGAGTAAGGTAATATTTAAACAGTTAACCTTCTAGCTTGCTAATTGCGTAGTAGAAGTTTAAACTATAATTAAGTAACTAGGCTTATAACTATAGGAGCTAAGAAGAAGCAATTATTTAATTATCTAAGTAGAAAGCAAGTGTATTAATTAACTAAGTGCTACAATAAAGTGTCTAAAAACTACTAAAGAGACGTAAGACGATCTAGCCTATTTATATAAACGCTAGCGGGGCCGTTACGTAAACAGCTTACTAAAATCACCTAATTAACAGGGTAATTCGCGTGTTAATATTCTAACAGTTACTCTTCTAGAGTTACCTTTTTTTTTAAGTAGTATTCTAGAGACGTCTTTGTCTAAAGTTTTTTTTAGTATAATTATAGTTAAGTTATCTAGTTCTTAACTAGTTTCCTTGTCTTGTCCTTAGACTATAATAGTAGGTAAAGTAATAATATTCTATTCTTATTTTATATTATTCTTAAGTACTATACAATAGATAACGTTTAACTATTAAGTTACTTTACTTTAGCTTTAGTAGTCTTGTTTTAAATAAACTATTTTATTATGTATATAGTAAGTAAATCATTTTTTGCTATTTTTATTATTTCAAAACCTATTTTCTCTAGGTCTCTTATTAAGGTTATTAAGGTGTATAAGCTTATAGCTATTAGTTAAATAATATTTTAAGATTCTAGACATGTTAACTTTATATTAACCTTAGTTAGGATATAGATGTTAGAGTATTTAATAGAGTTAACTATCTATATTTTTACGTATATAATTTCTCTATGTAAATAATTATTCTTCTAACTTAAGCTTATAAAGGTTGTTGTTTACTTAAATAGCTTTAGCTATAAGTTTATTAAGCATGTTAAAAGTAGCTCTACTCTGTATAAGTTCTATACGTATAGTTAGTTTAAGACCTTATTAAGATATATATATTAAAGTGTTGTTATTTTATTGTATAACTATTTAGTACTGCTAAAATTCTATTATATAGTTAGTCGCAGAGCGCGTTTATTACAACTTTTAATTTTATTGTTTTGCTACCTTACATTCCTTAACAAGTAAGAACACTTTTTTTATAATTATTTTAGAGTTGTCTTAGTCTTAAATAAGTGCTTTATTAATTATAAATATTAAAACTTATATCTATATATTAACAAAGAATTAAGTTAGCTTATTTTTTAGTAGCTTTTTATAAAAATGTAGAGGTCTATGCAACTGTGTTGTTATTGTTAATCTTAGTTTCTTTAATATAGAAGTATCTATTAACATAGAGTAGCTATGTTTTAAGCTTATTATAATTACTATTGTAAGTATTAGGCTTATTAGCACGCGTAGTTATTCTTGTAGTTAAGATGTTAGTAAGAGTGTCTATTGCAGTATTACTTATTTTAGAAAGTGTTTAAAGTACAAAGATTATCTTAAGAGCATCTAAGAGTTATGTTCTAAGAAATAAATAAGTACAATACATAGAGGTATAAGAGCGTAATTAGTAAATTAATGTAATAATATAAGGATTTAAGAAAAAAAGTATAATTCTTAAATTAAATACTAAAGTCTTGTATAAAGTTAAATATACTAAGCTATAAAAGTTGAGTATCTAAATTATATACTAAATAATAGCTATAATAATTGTAATTGCTTCTAGCAATAGTTGTAGTAGTTATAATTGCTCCTAGCGATAGTCGCGGTAGTCGTAATCGCTCCTAGCAATAGTTTATAGTAGGGTAATTAGTTACAGAACTACCTGCTGCGTTATTCTTGTAGGTTAGTTGTCTAGTTCCTTGTTAGCTAGTTCTAGTAGTTAGCTATAAGACTTAGGTTTATAGCTAGGTTGTAACAAGTTATAACTAAAGCTTACTAAGCTAAAGTAAAATCCTAGATTTATAGACCTATTTTTTTAGACTAGAAACATTTAAGGATATTTAAAAAAGTTAACTTTTAAAAAAGTTATAGTAATTTTAATATTAGGAATTTGCTAAAATTACAACGTAAAAGTAGCTTATTAGGTAGTAGTAGCTTGTTAGCCTGTTTATCTTAGTACTAGTACTGTGCTAGTGCACCTAATAAGCTAGTTTAGCTAATAAGCTACTTAAACATTGCAACACTAAAATACCTACAACTTTAATGCTATATTACTTTACTAGCATAGATCTAATTTAAGAAGTAATTAAATATTTAGAATTGTGTAAAGCTAGATATAGATTTTTATACTGCTAAGCTATAGAAATGTTTAGAGTTAATTAAACAACGCTGTCGTAGAGGCAAAAGTGTCGTATATACTTAAATGCAGAAGAAGCGCGCTAGCAACAAATGCTTAGCCTACATTAGGAAAATATACTAGTAAAATATATAAAAAGATGCATAAAAGATAGCTTACTATCTACTAGAAGTATATCATAAAATGTTGTTACTATACAGAGGTAACTGAAAAAAAGAAATTAAAAAAGTAATTATGTTTAAAGCTATATTTTTCTATAACTAGAAAGGCTATACTAAAAAGAGTACGTAATATAAAAAGCTAAGAACTTCTTCTTTAAAATAGAGCCCTTAGTAAGCTACTTAGTTAGCAAGATTACGCCTGCAATCTCGCCTAAAATAAGAAAAAAAAAATAATAATAATAATAGAGTTTAGTACAACTTTTTTCTGAATAACGTAGTTTACAAGCAAGTAAGCGCCTTAAGCAAGTAAGCACGTAAAAACTTTACTAAAATTTTAACTTAGTAGAGGTCTATATCTTTAGAATTACTAACTAGAATTATCTAAAATCTTAATATAAGAGCTGCCTCTATATAAAGAGAAAGTAAGTAAGAAATTAAGATATTCTATTAACTAATTATATAAATAAACTATGTACTAGTACCTCTGTAAAACACTAAAACAAAGTATATCTTATTACATATTAGAGCTAAAATTTGTATATTCTAATAGCTTACTCTCCATATAAATGCAGCTCTTATATTAAGATTTATAACAATTCTTGTTAGTAATTCTAAAGATATAGACCCCTACTAGGTTAAAGTTTTAGAAAAGTTTTTGTATACTTGCTTGCCTAGAGTGCTTACTTGCTTATAAACCACGTTATGTAAAAACTTCTAATTAAAAACTATATTTATTACTGTTACGTAAGCATTATGTAATTATGCTACTAGAGAGTTGTTTCTTTTTTAATTTAAGTATAATTAACAGGTATAAAATAAAAGATGCTTATTTATTTTTAAGGTATTAAAGTTAGTAGTTATAGTTATAGTTAAAATGTGTTTTCTAAAAAAGTAAAAAGTAGCTGCCCTCTACTAATTAGTTACAAAAGTTAAAAAAAGATTATATATAGTTAATAAAGTTTAAATAGTAAGTAGATAAGGTTAATGCGCTAAGCGCTTAGAGCAGAAAAGCTAAGACTACTAAGCAAAATTAGAGTTAAAATATTTGCTAAAAGTACTAAAAAACAACACTAATTAAAATGTGTTTAAAAGCGATTGCTAGCCTATAGCTAGCAACAAGATTGCGATAGAGGTAGAGGAGAAGAGGTTCCTTATATAAGTAATAATTACGTGATATATTAGTAAGCTTATAATATATTTAGTTTATTTATTTATTTTAACTTACTTTTTCTATAGCATCTCCCTTATAGCTTATAATATATCTTAGTTTAACTAGTATGTTTATATTCTATATATATTATGTCGCAACATATATAAAAATTAACTATCTAGTTCTCCTAAACTATTCTTACTAGCTCCTTATTTCTAATAGTGTAAAGAATGTCCTAAGAGGATCTAAAAGTTAGTTCTTAAGAAATAAGTAAGTGTAATAGATAGAGGTATGTAGCATAATTAGTAGATTAATGTAATATTATAAGAAGTTTAGAAATTAAGTATAATTTTTAGGTTAAATACTAGAGTCTTATATAAAGTTAAATACACTAAGCTATAAAAGTTTAGTGCCTAAGCTATATACTTAGCAAATGTTGTATTATTTTATAAGTTATACACTGTTTTATGCGCAAGACCTTGTAGGACCTTGTAGTATATTATAAGACACACGTAACTTGTCCTATAAAAGCTTTCTACTAAGCCTGTAGAACTACGTGCTTGCTGTAGTGTAGCGTCATCTATTAGTACGCAAAGGCCTTCCCTTTGTTCTAGTTGTCTAAGATCTCTTTCTGCTAACCTTCTTTATATATAGTCTATGTCTCTCTTCTTTCTTAGGTTTGTAATAGATAGTTATAAGCCTAGTAATAGTTTAAGCTGCGTTAACGCTTTTAATGTAGTTACTTACCTAGGTAGGAAATTATAAGCAAGAAAGCGGCAAAAAAAAACAAAAAGACAAAAATAAGCCTATGGGATACTAAGGTAGACGGGCTAACTTGTAGGACAGGCCAACGCTCACTCTACTAAAACAGCACTACCTCTTAACACCTAATAACTACACTAATATAGATCTAATCTAGAAAGTAATTAATAAAACTAGTATACGTGCACTAGGCGTATCTTTCTTATATACAAAGTTTACAAAAAAGTATAGTGTAGTATAATTTACGCTCTTTTAAAGATACTAAATTGTTTTAACCTTACGCAACCTTAAGTTTTAAATTTAATAGGCTCTTTGCCTATAACAGGAGCTAAAGCTTTTATAGTATATTTACTAGCTTACTAGGCGAGGCCTTCTATCTACTTAAGCTGTAATACAAAATTTCGCTTTATAAATTGCAAGAAAAAAAGTTAGATTACACTAGATTTAATTACTTTGTCTACTAGTACCTTAACAAGCAAATTTTAAAATAAATAATAGGCATAAATAATTATATCTATAAGGCTAATTTAGAAGAAAGTTTAGCTTATACTTTAATTTTTTACGCAAGAAAATTAAGTAGTACTACGTTAAGGTACGTTATATATATAATATAGAAAAGAAAAGCTTCCTCTTTAGTATTATATAGGTGTTGGAGTAAATAAAGACATACTGCTACAGGGGCAAGAGATTACTAGTAGTTAGATTGTATAAGAATAAGGTTAGTAAGATAATAATCTTATTATAGGTTAAGTATAAAAACTATTAGTAGAAGAAGAAGCCTATTCTATAGTTTGGTACAGAAGCTCAGCTGTAGAGAGCATAAATAATAAATAATTTCCCCTTTTTATAAAATATAGGAGAGGCTATATACCTTAAACGCACGTAGTTAAACGCTAACTTAGTGTGTAGTAGGGTATTACCTTGTACACTAGCACAAACCTCCCTTTCCTGCAAGCTTAGCCTTATTAAGCTCTACCCTCTATAGAAAGAAAGAAAGGAAAAGCAGTTACACAAAAAAAATAAACAAAAGAAACACTATTTAATTACTTAGAACGCTGCCTAATATTAGCAAGTTTTATATTCTTGTAGTAGCTACAGAATCTAGGTGTCTAAAGAGCACCTAGATTCTATAGGCTTAGTAGTTCTCTCTCTACATACCTAACAAGAGCATATCTCTATTATATTACTATTTTTTACTTCTTTAAGCGTTTACTTTAACAAAGTTCTTAGGTAGTAGTTAAAGTGCTTAGTTTAAGTATAAGTGTAGTTGTTATAGTAGTAGTAGAAGCTTAAGTCTTAGATATTAATTAAAGATAACTGTAACAAGGCTACTTAGTCAAATTTAAGGGTACTAAGACGTTATCTAAGATTACTGTACCTAATTAAAAATAAACACGTAGAAAACGCTGTATAAAGGAAAGTATAACAGGTTTCTTGCTCTTTTAGAAGACTTAGCGCTTATTAGCTTTTAAGCTAAGTTCTTTCTAAAGGCGCTAGAAACAATTAGCTTAGAAAAATTATTATTTTATTTATTTCAGTTCTTTATTATGTATAAAGAGTTCTTTTTATTGTTAAAAAAGTATAATTAGTTAAGGAAACTTTAAACAAGATTAGCATAAAAGGCGTTTTTTTAACTTTAATAATATAGGCTATAAGTTAAGAATTTGTTGTATAATAAAGTTATCAAGTTTTTAATATAATTATTAATTTATTCTTTAGTAGCATTTTACAGCATGTTATTTAGCTTCTTATTAATAAAAGAATTGTCCTACTTAGCTTGTCTTATAAGAGCCTTCTAGATCTAAAATTTGTACTTAATATATAAATCTATAGAGAACAGCTAGTTAATTCCTCTAAACTTGTTAAAATAACTAAAAAGAGTGTAAGGAGCTATAGTAAGGTTGTAGTAAGCCTTGTAAATCTTTTTATAAGTTCTTATAGCAGGCACCTTTATTATACTATTTTAGACTATAACAAACTAGGGAAGCATAGTACAGTAGTTGTAAGTAGTTAGCTTAGTAGATTCATAGAGTAGAAAAGGCAATAAAATTTAAGTTTATTTTTTCTTATAGATTTGCTTTATTTATTTAGTGTTAGAGACTACTTTCTATATATTTTCTAGCTAGTCAGTCTTGTCTTCTTATTCTTTAATAAAACTATTTAATATCTTAATACTTATATTCTAACGCTAGTACAAGTACGCTAGTATATATTTATAAGATTTTAGTAGCATTTTTATATAGTTGTTTGTGTTTTTTATTAAATAAGATACTACTTTATATTATTTTTATACTAAGGCCCTTAATTATTGTATGCTTAAGATTAAGGTTAATGTGCTTCAAGTATATCTAATTGCCTTTTTTAGCAAACTTAGCATAGTAAAGGTAAGAAATTAAAGTGTGTTTCTTATAAAGCATTACATATTACAATAAGTCTTTAGGTCTATGTGTATAGCTTATTAAATAAGTAAGTAGTATATATTGCGTAACTACTTAAGGTTTAGTTTTCTATTTATGTGTTGTAAATAGAACTTATACATTTTAAAACTTTTTATAATAATATTTTTTAGATTGCTACGCTGTTACAGCTATATATAGGCGTTAGTAATAATGTTTCTTATGCGTTAGAATTTCTCTACTTGTAGTTAGAACTCTATAGTGTTAATAATCTTATTCTAAGTAGGGATAGAGTAAAGGTTAAGTTAAGATAGTTAATATTAGTAGCTTAGTAAATCTTTACCTTGCTTAGTTAAGCAATATTTGCTAGTAAAGAGCTTAAAGATAATAAAATTAAATTAGAATTCTTGCTAACAGCTTTATTTTATATATAGTAAGAGTAGACACCTATTAAGTATATTAGAAGGCATAGCTCTTTTAAATAGACTTATAACACATACAGCAGTGCGCTTATAAATAAAGTATATTTTATTATATAATAGGTTGTTAGAGTTATATAGTTGTTTAATATTAACCTCTTAATACTATTCTTTAATAATTTTAATATAATTAGGACTTATAATTAGCTTCTTTGCGTAGGCACGCTTAAGTAGCTTAAAAAATACTAAAGTAAAATTTATATAGTAGCATCTTGTTCTAAGAATCTCAGTCTCTTAGTTTATTATATTAGGCTTTTTATTTACATAAGTAGCATTATTAAGCTTAGTATTTAGTTATATAGCTGCTTGTTAGTATGCTAGTGTTGCCTTTAGAGCACGAGAGCTTAGTAAAAGTAGTAAAGTAAGAACTAGTTAGTTACTAGTCCTAGCTCTTATACGTCTTGCCTAGATGTTAGTAGTATTACGCTTATATTATATAATATTTTTTTTACTTATAAGTTTAAATACTTTAACTATTATATAATTATTAGCTCTGCTTTTTACTAATATTTCTAAGAATTGCCTTAGTTGCTTAGTTACAATTAATAGACTACAGCTCTCTAAAGTGCGGGTTTTAGATGCTATAAAGTTACTATAGTAATTAATAAATTAAGCTTTAAATAGAGTTCTTCTAAGTTCTATAGCTATTAAGATAAGCACTTTATATATTAAATGCATCTATACTTCTATTACTATGTAGTAATTTATGTCTTTAAAAAATTATATAAAGTAAAGCTAATTAGTTTCTAAGTCTTTAAATAAAGCTATATACTTAAAGATCTTTTGCTAGAAAGCATAGTAAAGGTTATTATTCTCTTTATTATTTTTAGCTTTAGTGTTAGGGCGTAGCTTTTATGTGCTATAGTTTATATTATTTCTTTTAACTTTTATAGCTGCGGCAATTTTACGCAGGTCCTTTTTTTGCTGTTTATTAATATTTAACAGTAGTCCTTTGCTGTAAAAACTGTTTTATATAGTAAAAGCATAAATGTTCTTATATAGTAGCTTAACTATTACTTAGTTTGCTAGTAATATATAGCGTTCTTTTTTTTAGTTTTTTAAGTTAAGACAGTGTAGTACTGCTATATTAAATATGTAGGTAGTATTCTTAAGATCTATATGTTGTAGTACAAAGGCTATATTTCTTAATTCTTAGTAGTTAAGTAATGTGCAGAGTAAATACATACTAATATATTTTTTAACAAGTTTTGTTACTAGTTTCTTTACTATTAAGACTATATTGCCTAGTTTTTTAGCTTTCTTATTTTGCAACGCGGATGCTGCACTAATAATAAAATAGTATTTTTAGAAACTTTTAACACTACTATATTTGTTAATAAGTTTAGAGAGTTAAGCATAAAGATTACCTACTCTTAAGACAACTTTAAGAATTAAGTTAAATTAGTAAAAAGCGCTATTAAACAATTAGTTTACAATAATATGCTGTTGCTATAAAGCATTTAAAAGAATCTTATCTACTAAATTTTAAATATTAGTAACTTTAATACTATTACTAAGTTTTACAAGCTCTAGTACTTTATATTACTATTAGATAACTTTAAAAGTATAATTTATAATATAGTTTTTTTTTGTACTTACCTCTAGGCTCTTAAAAACTCTTAATAAACCTAGTGTTTAAAGCAGTTACTACTATAGCTACTTGCCTTAAGCTTTGTCTAATAGAGGCTAAAATATTACTTAAGTAGGTTAGTTAGTAGTATGTGTACTGTCCTTAGCCTTTGTTAGACTAAGAGAGAAGATATTGCTGTAATTATTGTTTTTAAAGGTTAATATCTAGGTAGAAAGGTAGTAAGGTTAGTGTTAAAAAAAGAGTTAATTAGTTAGCAAAGTTGTAGTTTAACTTTAAGTATAGCAGCAGTATACTACTAGCAGGCAAGTAAAGGTAAAAGTAAATAAGGTCTATATTACGCTAAAATAAGTAGGTTTTATAATAAAAATAGTTTTTATAATTAGCTATTGCTTTGCAAATACGAGAGATTAAGTATAGTATTAGTGTAGTAGTAAGGTTTTATAGATTTATAAAACTTAGGTTTTTACTGTACACTTAGAATCTATAAAATAGGCGGCCTATACCTAAATTTTACATAGAAAATTAGTAAATAAGCAGCTAAAAGTAAAGGCAGATATTAAAAGTATTACATCTTATCCTCCTTTTAAGAATATAGGTCGTCTTATAGCCTATAGGTTGCTAGCTATAGTATTGCTTAAAACTGCTTAAAATTAGCAAAGGCCTGCTCTAGTCTAGCGTTAATCTTTTAATTAATTATAGGAAGCTTCTTAGTAATTTAATTAACAATCTTATTAAAAAGAAAATGCTAGAAATTAAGTCTTCTAAAGCAGTGTGCATAGTCCTTAAACGGAGTAGACTAGAGAGCACTTTAGTTAATTTTATTCTGCCTTAGATTTCTAAAAACAAAGTATCTATAGCCTAGCGCAAATTAGTTTTAATTAAAAACTTTTATAAGTTTATTATAACGTAATTCTTCTAGTAAATAGTTAGGTTTAGTAAGTACTCTAATGCATTAGTTAGTAGCTTTTTTAATACAAGCAATGCTATAACTGCTACAATTAGCAATATCTATTACTAGTAAATAAGTGTTAATAAGTAGGCTAATAGTAGCTAGTTATGCGTAAGTAATAATTTACTTAAAATTTTATAAGTTGTCTATTTTAGTAAAGAAAAAACAATTAAGCTAAGAAAGTTATACTTATCTTAGAAAGCATTATTTATATTATTTTAGTAACGGCGGCTGCTCTTATTAAAACTTTTTAAGAGCTAGAAGGTTAGCGCTAATATTATTGCTATTTGCAAGGTGCTAAAGGCCTAATATTAGGAGATATAAAATAATAGCACCTTTCTAGCATAAAGCCTTAGGTAATACGTTCTGCATGCCCTTTATATTCTTTGCTGCTAATAGTAGAAGCTAGAGCTTGTAAAGCTTTTTGTTTTTAGCGAATTTGCTAGCGTTAAGTTAATATAGCCTTTAGGCTTAAAAGCTAATACTGTATACTTGTAGCAACTTAGCTAGGCTAACTACCGCCACTTCTTCTTAGTAAAAGAACCTGCAATAGTAAGCCTTTACTAACTACTATATAATATAATGTATTTCTTAAGCTAGTTTTGCGTAATACTAAGTTTAAAGTTAAGGCTAGCAATAGCGCTTAGAGCTGTAGAACGTGCTATGCTGTCTGGAGTATAACACTAATAATAAATTACTATTAGCAGTTCTTGCTTATTTTAATTCTACTAGTGTAGTATGTCTTATTTAAGTTTTTGTAGTGCTGCTAATAATTTAAAATTGCTAAGTTTAGTATATTATAGTATAATATTACTTGTATTGCTAAAAATTACTACGCTAGGTTCTTTATACTCGCGGCCTAGGTGTTATTTTACTTAATCTAGAAAGGTAGTTTGTTGTTTTAATATTAAAAATACTAGTAGTTATAGGCTAATCTGTAAGAAATAGATAAGAATTTAATTATAATAGTATGCTTTTAGGTGCGTAATTTTAAAGTAGCTGTAGAAAGCATTAAGTTAATATTGACTTCTAGCTTCTTCTTAAATTTCTAGTCTAAAGAGGCTTTCTCTTAAAGAAGGCACTTATTCTTGCTTTTAGTTGTTATTGCTCTTACTTTTACTAAGGACGCTTATATCTTAGCTTTTACTAAATTATGTAGCTCCTGTAGTGCTTAGTAGTTGAAGTTTCTGCTACTATTTCTTAGCGTATTACGCTAGTGCTTGCTGCCTTTTATATATACTTTATTACTGTAGAACTGTAAAAGAGCAAAGACTAATAGAATTGCGTTTTATTACTAAGAAAGCTTGTAAGAGAGCGTTTATTATAATATAAACGTAGTGTTGTGCATTAAGGTGTAACAAATCTACAGAATCTAAGTTCTTCTAGCACACCTAGAATATGTAAAATAAACAGCTAATATCCGCATTTAATATAAGAAATTTATAAATAAGTAACTAAAAGTAAAAGTAGACACTAATAGTGTAGCATCTCCTCTCCTTTCTAAAAGTATAAGCTATTTAGTAGCCTAGTAGTTACTAGTTGTAGTAGTGTTAGAATTAAAGTCTAAGCTTCTAAAGTCTTGTATGTATGCACAACGCTCTTCTTCTATAAAATGCTTAGTAATAACAACTTAAGAATAAAGATTATTTCTTATTATAAGAGGTAAAAATAATTGTAACTTAGCAGGTAGCTTAGGTAAGTTTAGAAAAACAGGAACATTTACTGTTAGGCTAGTTTGTTCTTAATACTTAGAATCTTATAATTTTATGTTTTCTTAATTCTTCTTTATATATTCTGCACGTATTATTATTAAAAAGGCTTTAAATGCTATCTAGGTGTTGTGTATAGAAAGCGTGTACCATTAAGATCTTTAAGGTAGTAGGTCCTCCTATTAAGTTTAGCATTATAAATATAATATAGTTCTTACTATCTTGTATTTAACTTGCAGTCTTAAGATATATTAATTTCTTAAACTAAGTTCTAAAGAAGAACTAGGTTTTCTAGCTTTATATCCTTATATTGTATTTTCTGAGTATTATTTTAGTATTCCTTCTTAGCAGCTCTTAAGCAATTAGTACAAGTAATAGTATTTTTAGTAAACTAATTTCTAAAATTTAACTATATTGCTTATATTACAAGTAATTATGCATAATTTTTTACTTTTTTAAATAAAAGCGTTAGCTATGTAGGTAGTGCAAGCTTAATAGAAAGCACTAAGTTCTACTTTGTAACTAGTTAATATAGCAAGTAACCTACTTGCTTTTGTATAGAGATCTTGTCTATATAAAGAACTATAAGTAAGTTTTTAACTTAAGGTCTTAGCAGCTTTGTAAGGGCATTTATAATTAGTTTATATCTACTTTTAATCTTTCTTATAGCTTAAGAGTTGTATCTTAATAATTAGACTTAGTTAATTTTGTACGTTTTTAATAGATGTAAAACTACTTTAGTAAAGTTAAGTTTTTTATTAACTATAAGTTTACGTGCTATGCTCTATTTATATATAATGTCCTTATATATAAATTCTACAATTGTCTTAGACTAGTTGTTTAATAGCGCTTTTGCTTTAGGCTAGCTGCTAAAGTAGTCTCTTGCAATTATAAGAAACTTCTTTCTAAAACACTAAGGTATATATACTATATTAATAGTACTAGTTTCCTAAATAGCAAAACTATAAGTGTTAGTAAGTATATTAACCTTCCTTTTAGAAGATTACAGTTAATAGTCTAGGCAAGTTGCTAGCCTTTTTTGTACTTGCTTATATATTCCTTTCTACTAATATTGCTATGTAAGTATAGAGTATACTATATTTACTCTTTAGTATTTAATCTAGGTATGTACATTTTATACTACAGCTGTTCTTAAGTCTAAATTATCTACAACTTGTTAAATTGTAATGTTTCTAAACGTTTTTTTAAAAAGTATACTATTTTATATAAAGAAGTTTAATACTTACTTCTTTTGCGCTTATAGTTCTTGTAGTTCTATTTCTTTAGAAGTCTTAAAGTTAACTAAAAATAAAGCATATTATTCTAATTCCTTAAAGAACTTCTAACCAAGTATTTTAGCTTATCCTGCTAGTACTAGTATATTTACATTTCTAATTATATAGTTAATAAATTCTTCTAGGTCCTTCTTAGGTTTAAGAGAAGGCTCCTAATTATAAGCTTTTAGGTATCTAGACAATGCATCTGTAATAATATTCTTTCTCTCTAGTATATACTTAATATTAAAATTCTACAAGAGGATACTTAATACCTATCTATTTATAACTAATTCTAGATTATTAGTTAACAAAAAATTTAGTTAAGTAATAAGAGTTGCAGCGTTAGTCTCTATAGTAAAGTAAATACTGTAGAAATAAGTCTAAAACTTCTTAAAAGCCTATAGTATAGCTTTGTATTTAAACTTAGTTATGTGCTATTACTTTTTTTAAGCTAACTGTAGTGTGCTTTTAAACTGTACTAAGTCGTATTTATTATTTTCTTTAAGTTACTTTATGTAAGCCCCTACACTATTTTAACTAGTATTAGTTATTAGAAACATTTTGTAGCTCTTTATATTAGTGTAGTCTAAGTTTGCTAGTACACGCGTATTATATATAGCTTATTTTAGTGTGTATATTGCCCTGTCTTGTGTATCTTTTTATTTAAAAAGAGTGTTGTCTTGTAGAAGTGTAAATAAGGGTTTAGCAATCTTAGTAAAGTTCTTTACCTATATATAATAGTAAACATAAATGCTCATAAATAATTACACTTTTCTTTTATTTTTGCATAGTAGCTAGTTTATAATCTTCTTAACTTTCTTCTAGTTAGGATAGCAAATTTATAAACTAACTTTATAGCTTATAACCTTAAGTCTTTCTATAAGAAAGTAACACTTTTTTCCTAAAATAGTACCTCTAGCTTGTTCTATTTTATCTAGCACCTTGTCTAGTTGCATAATATATTTAAGAATATAACATTATACTCCTAGTATTAACTTTTTTTTACTATAATTAGTATTTAACCCTTTATATATAATGTTATTAATAAAGGGCATTGTATTAAGCTAACGTGTTTTATAGGCAAACTAGTAACTTAAGCAAGCTAGTAACACTAAACTAGCGCACTACCTGCGCGCAATAATTGCGTAACGCGTAATATACTTATTAAAAATTGTAGTAAGCTAATTTATTTTTTAGACTTGTCGCTATTCTTAAAATCTACTATTTTTACTTTATAGGTGCGAGTTGTGTCCTTTCTTACTACAGCGTCTATAGTGCTTTGCGCTACGCACTTTAGGCGTAGGCCCTTTACTAGCATTACGCTCTCTACTTGTCCTTTTAGCAATTTAGTCTTATACTTTCTTTACTATTAAAGTCTTTTTTATTTAAATATACTTATTTTTTTTAATTAACGCTTTATAAGCTTATAAATTGCGCTCTATATATACGCTTGTTTTTTTTATAATAATACTATATTATGTGTAATCTACTGCGCGCCTTTACTTAGCTGCCTAAATTTTTTTTTAATAAGCTTATAAAAGACTTATAATAATTTTATATTTTCTATTAAATAAGTATAAACTATGCCTTATTTTTACGTGTATTGCGTAGTGTTTACGCCTTTTATATGCTTTGCACTAGTAATAATAGTGCTAAAGTCTACAACCTTATATTAAGCTTTAATAAAACAGCTTCTAGGTTATATAAGACTAGTTTAGCACCTTTAAAGCCTACTTTAATATTTTCTACTATTAAGAATGATTTAAAAGCCAGCTTAAATGCTTAAAGAAAGAATTCTTTACTAATAAAATTATTTTAGTTACGTGCTAAGGCAAAAATCTAGTTAATATACTTACGCTTTAATAGCGCGAAGTAACTAATATTAAAAAGCTATAGTAAGTGCAATGAATGTAAAAGTATATAGCAAAAAAAAAATTTTCTTTTATAAAATTTTTAAAATTTGAGCAAGCTATAGCTTATATAGCTATTAATTATAAGTAGCTAGTGCGTACTTACAGTACTTAACTTTATGTACTTATTAAAGTGCTCTAACTAGGTAAAAGTAAGCTAATTATTTATTTAGCTATTAAAGCTTACTTTATAAATTTAATTGCGTAGTAGGTCTTTAAACTATATATTAATAAGTATATTACTTATAAAAATAACAGAAAGTATAAGTAAGTAACTTATAGCTTTTACGCCTTAAAAATAGTAACTTACTTATTTATTTTTAAAGTATTAAAGGTAGTAGTTATTGTTATAGTTAAAATAGGTTTTCTAAAAAAGTAAAAAGCAGCTACTCTCTACTAATTAGTTGCAAAAGTTAAAAAAAGATTATATATAGTTAATAAAATTCAAATAGTAAGTAAATAAAGTCTTCGCCCTAAGCGCTTAGAGTAGAAAAGCTTAAACTACTAAGTAAAATTAGGGTTAAAAAATTTACTAAAAGTACTAAAAAACAACACTAATAAAAACGTATTTATTAGTAATTGCTAGCCTATAGCTAGCAACAAAATTATAATAAAGGTAGAGGAGGTATAGGAGAGTAAAGACACGTACTTTACTGCAGTAGGAGCCTACAATACTTTATAAAAGCTCTCTACCTACTACTTTTTACTTTTAAAATTTCCTATACTACATAGTACTATATACAAACAACTTATATACAAATAATATAATACTTAGACTATTTTTTTCTCTATTTCATACAAAGACTAATAGCTTATATTAAGTAAAGTTAGACTTTACTAAGTTACTATATAAAAAGCAATAGTAGTAAATTATAAAGCCTGCGTTTACTTTTGTTAAGCGGCCTTTTTAGTTAGTTAAAGAGGAGCTGTTAGCAGTAGCTCTTATAGTTATTAAGTAGACGCAGAAGTTAAATTTTATTATTTATTAACACTTTATTAATGCGTCTAGTATTATATATATTAAAGTTATAATAAAGGTTGTAAAAGGCTTATTTAGTAGCAAGTCTATTAAATATATTGCGTATATCAATAGTTTAAGTATAGTAATAATATGTTATTTTACTAATCTCCTCTTGCGTAAATGCAACTTTAGTAGAGAGACTTTGTAGTAGCTTTATATAAAGCAAAAGCGTGTTAAAACAGCTATTAAGCAGCTAGAATAAACTAACAAGTAGAAGAATTTTGTAAGTCGCCTTTAGAGATAGAAGAGCGATACTTAGATAGTAACGCTATTATTATATGTTTACATCTAAGTATAAGCGTATGCTAGAAACGCCGCAACTGCAACACTACTAGAATAGCAATAGAGATAATAGAAGTTGTAGTTATTAGTAAATAGTTATTAGTTAAGACAATTAGTTAAAGAAATATTGCGTATCTTTATTTTTATTTAAATATGCAACACACTAATTGTGTGCTAGCAATGCTAAATAAGGGGGCATAAGCCTAGATACCTATTATTAGTAATAAATTCTTTTTTACTAAAAAGGTATCTACAAAATATATAGTTACATTAAAAAGTTGTCTTAAAAGGCTAAAGCTAGTAACTTACTTATAGTTGCCTAGTTAAATTATCTTCTTTCTTCTAGCTGCTTCTAAACTAGTAATTACTATTTATAATAAAATCCTACTTATTATAAACTTAGTCTTATTAAAGTTGTAAATGTTATTATTTATAATTTCTTATTTCTGTTTTATTTCCTATATTAAGTTAAACTAGCGCTAAGTAGCTGCAAGATTTTTATAGGCAGCTTGCTAATAGTTATATAGTTAGTTTTAGCGCTTTTAGAGTTTAGAAGTTTACTTAATAAAGTTATTAACTTAGTTTTTACTAATAAAGTTGCTACTTTGTAATTTAAAAAGTCTATTTACTATTTTTTATATAATAAACTTTAAAGGCGCAAGACTTTATATAGACTGCTTAAGAACTTTTTAGACTATAGCCTTCTTTTTTAGTTTTGTTAAGCGCTTTAAGTTTGCTTTATAGTTGCGTTGTATATGCAATTTAGCGCGTTAGTTAAAAAGAGTGCCTTAAAGTATATTATATATTGTTGTAGCTTAGTTAATACTTTACACGCGTTGCGCTTTTATATTAGAAATAGCAAGCTGTATATTAGCTTTAGTATATATATTTTAACGTTGTTGTAGTTAAGACATTACGCGATTGTTGCGTGCAGGTAGTGCACTAGTTTAGCGTTACTAGCTTGCTTATGTTACTAGTTTGCTTATAAAACATGTTAGTAGTTTTTTAAATTTTTCATTATAACTTATTAAAATGCTGCTACAGAGTTAGTAGCGCCTATAACTATTATGCATAATTATATAAGTCTTACAGGCGTTTAGAATGCTATTATATATCTGCTTTCTAGATGTTGTGTAATTTAGTTGTATTCTAAAAATAAGTTATAAGTAAGATAATCTTGCATCCTACAAATCTCTTAAAAAACTAATTTACTATTAGTAGTAAGTTTATATTTTATATAGTAACTGCATTTATTCTTTGCGCGTTAATATTCTATTAAACACCTTTATCTTTTTTTAGTACTAGGTGCTATAAGTTGTAATACTAACTATTACATTATTTTTATGTTTCTTAATTTAGGCAGACATTAACTATATCTACTACCTATAATTCTAATGCCTTTAGGATAGTAAAGCCTTACACTTACTAAGCTTTATATAGTATTATTTGTATTTTGTTTAGTAGGCATATATTAAGATAGATTCTTCCTAATTTCTTAAATTACTATAAGAGAGCTTCTTCTTTGTTGTAGAGTATATGTATGAATTTTTCTTTTTTTATAGCCTAGAGATAATCTTCTATATATAGTTTATTAATTTATTTTTTAGTAAATCTTGTTTTTTGTAGAAAGTAGCATATCTTAGTTTAAATAGATAATTATATAGCCTAGTGTTAAAATTATAGATGCTTCTTTAAAGGATCTGTTGTTTCTTAGCCTTTTCTTTCTAGTTTTCTTATTTAAGTTCTATTAGTATCTCTTACTAAGAGATATTAATAGGTTAAACTTTCTTATCTACAGTTTTGTATATAGTGTAGAGATTATAGTGTTATTAAAACTTATTAAGTAGCTTTTCTTGTAATTATTGCTAGTTAAGCTTATATATAATTTATAATTTGCTAAAACTATAGTTTTCTGTAAAGTTTTTTAATTGCTAGACTACGTGTGTAAAAACTTAGTTTATTTAAACTATTTAATTATGCTTATAGTTATTTATGTACAGCATATTGAAACTCCTAAACCTAGCTGTTAGATTTAACTATATAGCATCCTATATGTACTTTACTATTGCTGCCTATAGCTTATTAGTTATTGTATTAGTATTTGCGTGTACTTGTATATTACCTGCTATCTATCTATTTAATTTATTATTAAAAGCTTTATTTCTAATTATCTGCGTAGAGTTGCTTAGTAATAAATTAGATGCAACAAAGACTGCGTTCCTAGTACTATTCTTAGAAAGAACTTAGTATATAATTTATTTAAACATAATGTACTGTATTGCTCTTCTTACACATGCGCACTAAGGCCCTCTTAAAACTATAAATTTAGTAATATTAGCAACAATCCTAAATATAGTTTTTTATTAGAAACTGTTCTTATTTATATAAGTATATTAAATGCTGTCCTCACAAACAGATTATAAGTTCTATTAGCTAAAGTAATACTAGAAGATAGCTGTCCTAGTCTATGTTTAATTATTTTATATAGTATCTTTAATGCCTATGTAGCACTAATTTTTAAAATATTTATTTATACTTTAGTGTTAATTCAGCACTTTAAAAGTTTGCTGTTTGTAATAACTTAGTATTTTAGCAAGTCTATTTAAGTAAAAACTTGTTTATTTCTTTACTAGACTTTTAAAACTTCTTAAGTAGGTATGTTGTCTAGCTTATTAGCTTAAGAATTACTTTTTTTATACACCTCATATTATATTTATGCACTTAATTAATATATATATATTATATTGCAATACAAGCTTGCAATAGTTAGTATAATAAGTAGAATTTAATTAGTAAAATATTCTTAGCATGTGCGCTAGTTTAGCTAATTAGTAGCTAGAAGAGATTTTAAGTACGCTAAATTACACCTAGATTTTGTAATTTCTTTACTACTTATAACGTTAAGCGTTCTTAAGCTATTTGCAATACTAATATTATTATTAAAAAAGTTGCGTAGTTGTTTTTAAATATTATCTTGCTCTATAAAGTTAAACATAGTAACTTCTTATACTTTCTAACTAAGCAGAGTAGTTATAATGTAGTTCAGCTAACTTTGTATTTTTTCTTTTAACTTAAGATTAGGAAGCGTATCTATAAACTTTATAGCTTTTTTTTTCCCTTGCAGTAAGTGCTTTAGATTTGCTAATATATTACTATCTTGCTAAAATAACTGTAGCCGCCTAACAATTAAAAATAGTATATTATAAAGCTAACTTATAAAAAGTATTTTACTTTATATTTCTTTTTATAGAAACTGCATATCTATAGGTTGCAAGTTAGGAATTAAAGTATTACTTTAAATTGTCTAATTGCTTCTTTAGGCGCTTATATTCTTGCTTAGCTTTTCTTGTTTCTTTATTCTTTTTTCCTAGACATAGTTAATACTCTAGTAAAAAGAAAGGCTTTTTCTTTTTAAGCGTATAGCAGCATTTAACTTAAAAATATTATTTTATATGTTTTGCCTGCCTTCTAATATAATATTAGTAGTATTAATATTATTAAGCTTATAAACATATTTGTTTATAGCAGGATTATATAGCTGTTCCTAAAACTATTAGAACTGCTAGAAAGTATTATTGTAGTAACTTTAGTTTATTAAGCTAGTTGCTATATTTACTAAACTAGAGGCTTTACTTTTATACTTTAAGCCTAGTTAAAAGTCTTTACTTGTAAACTTCTTAAGTATTACACTAGAGGCTAGCTAATTAAGTATATTATTAGTAACGTTATAAAATTCTTAGATCTTTGCTTTTAACTATAATAAGGCTTAAGTAGATAGTAGCTGTTTTAGAATTTCCTCTAGACGTTTATATAGTAGCCTAAAGTAGTAAGTTCTTTTTTTAGCTGCAGTATTTTAGTTAAAACTAACCTACTCTATCTACTTTAGGGCGTAGTATAGCGTATAATTCTTAAGTATAAGTCTTATAATATTATATATATAATAGAGAGCGTTTGTCTTTGCGTTGCTTAAGTATACTATACTTATCTTATTTAGAACTCTTTTTTTTATATTAGTAACAAAAGAAATATTATTCTTCTTGCTTAGAGATTTAGCATTTATTACTTATATAATAAAGTATATATATTTAGAAAGTTTTTCTAGAAGTTTTTTTATTATAAGATAAGCTATAAGCATATAAATAGTAAATAGTCTAAGTTTTAAGTTGCCTAAAGACTTAATAAGGTTTTTTACTTTTAGGTTTACATCTGCTACTAGACTTATTTTTTTTATATAGTTTACTAATTATAATTACTGCTTTTTTTACTTTTTTAGGTATAAAGGTTGTACGCTAGTTAGATAGCATAATTTAACTTATCTCTATATCTGCGCCTTCTTATTCTAGCTAATAAATCTTGTCTAGACTTATTTTCTTCTTATAGTAGGATTTAAAAAAAATATATTAAATCTAGTTTCTACGTATTCTAATTATTATTATTAAGGGTAGTAGGTATATAGTATATAACTGCCTCTTTGTCTATTTGTAGTAAACTTTAAAAGAAAAAAATTTTTTTTTTTAAAGAATTTGCTTGTTCTTAATATAAGCATTAGCAATAAAAGTAAAATAAGTATAGTACTTTACTAGCCCTAGCTAGTTTTGTATACATTTATAAATGTAAGCTTAAAGGCAAAAGCATTTACTTATTTTAATAGCATTATTTTTGTTCTTTTACTGCTTTTTTATGTTTACTTATAACTTATACTAATCTCTTCCTGTATACCTTAGTAAGCATTTTAGAATATAAGAGAGCAATTAATCTTTATTAAAAAAATAGTTTAGTAGAATAAAGACTCTTATAGCATTATAAATGCCTTTATTATTAGCTTATTAGTTAAAGTCTTCTAGGAATTCTATAAAATTCTTTTTAATAAAGACTAAGGTACTGTATTTTAGTTAATCTATAAACAACACTAAGTTGTGTATAGGTATAACGTGTTTTATAAGCAAGTCGCTAACTTAAGCAAGTCGCTAACGCGAAATTACTGTAAAATTTTAAAAAAACAGGTGTCTGTTTCTTAACAACTACAAAGTAGAATTCTCTAAAAATTTAACACAATTACTATACTTATAAAAAAGGAAAGCTATAAAATTTTAAACAAATTCTAAAAGGTAATTGTAGAGAAAGACTACTTGCACCTCTGTAAAACTACAAAACTAAGTATATCTTGCATAATATTAAAGCTAGAGTTTTTATATCTTAATAGCATGTTCTCTATGTAAATACAGTAATTTTATAACATTTTTAGAGAATTTTACTTTGTAGTTGTTAAGAAACAGACACCTATTTTTTTAAAATTTTACAGTAATTTCGCGTTAGCAACTTACATAAGTTAGCAACTTGCTTATAAAACACGTTAGCTATAGTATTATTAACTAAGCTTAATAGTAACTTAGGACTAGCAGTTGTAGGCCTAGCAGAAAATAACGTTTTATCTTCTTATTCTTACTTACTTTCTAATTCTTTTTTTAAATATCTATAGTATTATAGGACTTTTAGAAGTTTTCTATTTAAATAGTTAATAGTAGTTAGTAATTATTATAGTAGACAAGGCTTAGTTTTAAAAGAAATAAAATATTTATTCTTAAAATTTTTGTAGTAAGTACTTAATTAGAAGTAGTTATATAAATTTTCGCCTTTTTTATACTTTAATTCTTGCTAGGTAGGCTCTAATTTATACTTATGCTATCTTAATTATTAGTAATATTATTATTTTACTAGACAGATACCTTGAATTAGCATTTTAGATATATTTAGTGCTAAGCTTCTTATCTTATCTTAATTTTTGCTAAATAGAACCTTTATTTTTATTATTAATATATATAAGCTTGTCTCTATTTTACTAAATAAGTTGTTACTTTTATTTTATTAAGTAGACTTTAAATTAGCGTTTAAACATATATAAAACTACTTTTATTTTACTAAATAGTTTACTGCCGTTATTTTGCTAAATAAACTTTAAGTTAGTATTTATTAATGTATACTTATTTTATTAGTAAATTCTCATTTTTCTTTTAGTTGTTATTAGTGCTAACTTAGGAAACAAAGTCCTTAATATAGTCTATAGTAGAGGATAGTGCTAACCCTCTAAAAGTATATCTAGCAGTAATCCTAAAGATTCTAGTAATTAGTAAAGTTCTAAAGTTGTTCTTATAATAATTATGCACTAGTTCCTTTATATACTAAGTAGTAAAGTATATCTCTATAAGCTTTGCTATTTGTACAGGTATTTAAGTGTATAAAAACATACTACTACAAAGGCAAAAGATAACTAGTAGTTAAATTATGCAAGAACAAAGTTAGTAAGATAATAATCTTATTATAAGTTAAGTATAAAGACTATTAGTAGAAGAAGAAGCCTATTCTATAGTACAGTACAGGAGCTTAGCTGTAGAGAGCATAAATAATAAATAATATCCCTTTTCTGTAAGATATAAAAGAGGCTATATACCTTAAACGCACATAGTTAAAAGCTAACTTAGTATGCAGTAGGGTATTACCTTATGCACTAGCACAGTATCTTAAGAAAATTAAAGAGAATCTTTAGTAGGCCCCTATATAAGCAGAGAACAAAGAAAAGTACTATTTAAAATAGCTTGCAAGAGTAAATAAAACTTCTAGCTAATATCTACGCTAATAGATCTTACTAAGCACCTACCTTTATATATTAATTATCTTTAAAATTAATATAGGACACTTATTTAGAAGCCTTTAATTCTAAAACTTATTTAATTTAAATTAATTTATTGCCTTTCAGCTAAATAACTAATAATGTTAGTTTTGCGTAGCTTAAACAGGTTAATAATTACAATACTAAAGTAAAGGCTTAACGTGTTTTATAAGTAAACTAGTAATCTAAGCAAGCTAGTAACGCTAAACTAGCGCACTATCTGCGCGCAATAATTGCGTAATGTCTTAACTACAACAACATTAAAATATATATACTAAAGCTAATGTACAGCTTGCTATTTTTAATATAAAAGCGCAATACGTGTAAAGTATTAACTAAGCTATAATAATATATAATGTACTCTAAAGCACTCTCTTTAACTAACGCGCTAGATCGCGTATATAACGCGACTATAAAGCAAACTTAAAGCGCCTTATAAAACTAAAAAAAAAGGTTATAGTTTAAAAAGTTTTTAAGTAGTCTATATAATATCTTACGCCTTTAAAATTTATTATATAAAAAATAGTAAATAGACTTTTCAAATTATAAGGCAGCAACCTTATTAATAAAAACTAAGTTAATAACTTTATTAAGTAACCTTTAAAACTCTAAAAGCGCTAGAGCTAACTATAAAACTATTAGTAAGCTGCCTATAAGAATCCTGCAGCTATCTAGCGCTAGTTCAACTTAATATAAAAAATAAAATAAAAATAAAGAATTTTAAATAATAATATTTATAACTTTAACAAGACTAAGTTTATAATAAGTAAGATTTTATTGAAAATAGTAATTACTAGTTTAAAAGTAGCTAAAAAAAAAAGATAATCTAACTAGGCAACTATAAGTAAGTTATTAGTATTTAAGGCGTAGAAGCTGCAGGTTACTTACTTTTACTTTCTTTTATTTTTATAAGCCGTATGCTTATTAATATTTAGTTTAAAGACTTACTATGTAATTAAATTCTTAAAGTAAGCCTTAATAGCTAAATAAATAATTAGCTTACTCTTACCTAGTTAGAGCACTTTAATAAGCAAATAAAGTTAAGCGCTATAAGTATATACTAGCTACTTATAATTAATAGCTATAAAAGCTATAGCTTGCTTCAGTTTTAAGATCTTTATAAAAAGAAAAATATTATTTTTTGCTATATACTTTTATATTTATTATACTTACTGTAGCTTTTTTGATATTAGTTGCTTTGCGCTATTTAGGCGTAAGTATAGTAACTAAATTTTAGCTTTAGCACGTAACTGCGTTAATTTTATTAGTAAAGAATTCTTTTTTTCAGTATTTAAGCTAGCTTTTAAATAATTTTTAATAGTAGAAAATATTAAAGTAGGCTTTAAAAGTGCTAGACTAGTTTTATATAACTTAATAGCTGTTCTATTAAAAATTAACGTAAAGTTATAAACTTTAGCACTATTATTACTAGTACAAGGTATATAAGAGGCGTAGACACTAGATAATATATATAAAATTAAGGCGTAGTCTACGCTTATTTAATAAATTATATAAAATTATAATATTTATTTTATATACTTATTAGATAAAAGAATTAGGCAGCTAAGTAAAGGCGCGTAGTAAATTATATATAATATAATATTACTATAAGAGAAACAAGCACGTATATAAAGCGCAATTAATAAGCTTATAAAGCGTTAATAAAGTAAATAAAAGTATGTTTAGATAGAGGAAACCTTAATAGTAAAAGAAGTACAGAACTTAATTGCTAAGAGGGCAGGTAAAAAGCGTAATACTAGTAAAATACTTATACTTAAGGTGCGTGGCGCAAAGCACTGTAGACGATATAGTAAGAAAAAATATAACTCCTGCACTTATAAAGTAGAAATAGTAGATCTTAAAGATAGCAATAAGTCTAAAAAATAAATTAGCTTACTATAATTTTTAATAAGTGCGTTGCGCGTTACGTGATTATTGCGCGCAGGTAGTGCGCTAGTTTAGCATTACTAGCTTGCTTAGGTTACTAGTTTGCTTATAAAACACGTTATTTCTCTTATTAATAACTTATTTTAAATAGCTATATACCTTACCTTACTAGATTTTATTAAGAACTATAATAAGATTAAAATTCTCTTTAATGTCTATTCTTCTTATTTAACCTACACGCTGTAGCCTTTTAATATTACTTTATTTAAGCCTCTCTTATTAGCTTACTAGGCTAAGATTTCTAGATTTCTAGAGAGGAACTAGGTCTTTACCTTAATAAGCAAGAGAGATATGTTTCCTTTTCTCTACTAAGCCGAGCAGGCCTTCTTTAAGAAAATAACAATTTTAATAATTTTTAAGGCTATAGGCTTCTTACTTTTTTATTTAAAAGTTATATTAAAAAGATTTAGTATTAAAAGCTTTTTAAGTAATAGTAAGTTTTTAAGCTTAAGTGCTTTACAATAGAGGAAATCTACACGTCTACTACGTAGGGTAGTAAACAATTACAGTTATAAATAAGCTTAAAGGCTAAGCTAAGTTTATTATTAAGTCTTAAATTAAAAAACTCTCTTTAAGTATAAACTTAAAGGCCTATGTAAGGCTCTAATTAATACAAAAACGCAAAGAATATAAGAGAAGCCTCTCTTACTTTAAAAGCCTAAGAAGCACTAAAGTAGAGCTAAAGTCTAGTCTTTAAAGAAGGTAAAAGAGGCACGTAATTACTAACAACTCTAGAAGCGTAAGAAGGAGTAGGTACAATACTAAAAAGCTAAAATAAATAGGTATTGTAATAAGACAAGGTAGGCAAAGAGAAAGAAAAAAGAAATAAAGTAACAGGCGAGGGCTATAGCTTAATTAAAAAAGGAGGAGAAGAAGGCTAAGAGGGCTACTAAATAATCTTTTAGGGCAGCTACTTACATAGCTGTAAAATTACTCTAATAATCTATAAGAACTTCTTAAAAAGGTAAAAGAAGCAGCCTTAAGGCACTTAAGAAGGTTACTTAAAAAAAAAGCCTATTATAAGCCCTATAAGTAATAGAAAGCCTTAAGGTAGTGTTACAGCTTAACTAGTGTCCATTTTGCGCACAAGGCGCGCGATTACAGCTCTAACTTAATTTCTATAGCTATATATATTATTTTAGCTTTAGTCTTTTAAGATAACCTTTTAATGTAACTACACATTTTGTAGACACCTTTTTAGTAAAAAATAATTTATTGCTAACAATAGGTATTTAGGCTTATGCTCTATTGTTTAGTATTACTAGCACGCAATTAGTGTGTTGCTCTAGCATGTTTAGACAGAAAAAAAGATACGTAATATTCCTTTAACTAACTATTTTAACTAATAACTATTTACTAATAACTACAACTTCTATTGTCTTTGTTGCTATTTTAGCAGTGTTACAGTCACAGTGTTTCTAGTGCCTATACTTAGATGTAAATATACAATAATAGTGTTACTATCTAAGTACAGCTCTTCTATCTCTAAAGGCAACTTATAAAATTCTCTTGCTTGTTAGTTTGTCTTAGCTACTTAATAGCTATTTTAACACGCTCTTGCTTTTTATAAAGCTACTATAAGGTCTTTCTACTAAAGTTTTATTTACATAGAAGAAGATTAGTAAAATAACATAGTATTACTACACCTAGACTATTAATATACGCAACGTATTTAATAGACTTACTACTAAAAAAGCTTTTTATAACTTTTATTATAACTTTAATATCTATAATGTAACGAACACGTTACAACTCTATTATCCTTACCGTTATCTTAGGATCTTATCGGTGTCGGACCTACTCCGGTCCTGGCCCAGATCGCAGGTATAAAGACAGCTTAGGACCTATAGTTGCTCTGTAGATTTTTAATATCTTTTTATATAAGGCCTATAGGTGTCTTATTTAAATTAAGGCTTATTTGTAGATTACAACGCACTCCTATATGCCTTGCCGTAATCCCTTCTGCCGATACTAATCCGTAAGTCTTGCCTGCGCTGTTACATTATATTAAAAATCTCGTCTTAGCCAGTAACGGCATTTAAAATAATATTGCAGCTGTTTATTTAGACTACGCCTAAGCCTAAGCCTCTTTAAATATAAACTAGAAGCTTCACACTGTTAAGTCTAACAACACTTTAGGTAGAATCCCTTAGATCTCCTACTAACTAAAGCTTTTAGGTTTAGAACTTTTAACCTTAATAATAAAGCAAATTACTTTGGAAAAGTCGCGTAGAGTGCGCTAAGGTAGAAACACAGAGACTACTAACAACCTATTAGCATTAGAATTAATTGCTAATAGCTAACTAAAACTACCCTAGACCCTCTTTAGAGCCTGTCTAAAAATTAACTTACTGCTAGGGTTAACAACTGTAAGGGGTGGCTTCAGGCAATAGTACTTGCTTCACACCACAGAAGATAGTGAGAGATGGCTCTAGAATAATAACGTGTGTATAACAATCCTTATAAGACAAAGTAACTAGCAAGCAACTAGTTGTTAAGGAGGATAGAGTTAAGGAGGAAGAAGAAGCAGATTTAGAGGAAAATCTAGTCGCACTTTATAAGGACAAAATTAACTGCTTAAATACGTAAGTCGCGCAATTAACATAGGAAGTTACGCTGTTTAGGGATATAGCTGTACTAACTACTAAAACACTGCTAACAAAAGCAGATATACTGTTAAGCTAATTAATATAGTACATTTCTACTACTTCTAAGATGCTACGTATTAAGCTTACAAAGCACACGCCTACTATTAAAAATCTTAATAATAGAACTAACCCTACGTTCTGTTAATAGCAGGCCTTAATAGAAGACTAATTAGAGATTAACTTGATTACTACTAGACTAAGCGCGCTTACATAGCTCTTGTGTAGGGACACACTACTAGTATTGCAAAAGAATACTTTAAACCGCAGTACTTAGCTAATTTAGTTTTAGAACAGTTTAAAAATGTAGAAGAAATAATTACTCTACTTAAATTATATTTTGTATCTAGCAATAAACAGGCGGAAAGCCGTGCAGCTTTCTACCGCCTAGTTATAGATAAGAAAGAAACGTTTCTAGCTTTTAAGGCAAGGTTTATTAGTACTGCTGTTAAAGAGTTTGTTTTTAAGTTAGAGTAGTCTTTCTACTTATAAAAGAAAATTACCCCTGCCTTATGCGCTTTAAATTTAGGTTTTAAATACCTATAGAATAACTTATTTAACAAGATAGTGCAACACCTTACTGCATTTAACATAGAAAAACGTAATTCTCCTATTAGACTAAATATAGATAGCAAACTAGTGTTTACCTTAGTACTACTAAGAAAGCCCTGCCTTTAACAATATTAGAGCCCGCGGCTTTCTTACACTAGCTTTCTATCTAATTTAACCTTGACCCCCGCTCGCGCTACTTTAAGCACGCCTAGATTTCTATCTAAGACCCCCGCCCTTAATAATAAGCCTTTATTAGATACTTGTTTTAAGTGCAGAAAGCCTAGTTACTTTGCAAGCAATTGTACTACCTCTTAGGTAAAAAAGATTAAAATTAAATAGGAAGAATACTTAGAAGCTGCGGAACCCTACTTAGACTAGGAACGAGAGGGAAACAAAGACGCCTAGGACAACGCTCTGGCCTAGGCCTGCACAAGTATAATCTTGCTAATATTAACCTATTAAACTTGTTTAAAGGAAAGCATTTCTAAGTTTTTACTATTCTTTGTTTAAAGGGTTACAGTGCCTAGCTATAATTATTAATTAATACTAGAGCTTAAAGTTTTATATTCCTAAATTTCCTTATTGCTTACACTCTTTCTTAATTACTTTAAGTTCTAATCTAAAGACTCCCTTTTAAGGTCTTTGTAAAAGGATTCTAGGACTAGATCTAGACTAAAGTAGATAAATATATCTATCTTTATATCTAAATTAATAGTAGAAAGATTCTTAACTATTTTTTTGTTATTATGGACTTAGGTACGCAAGATTGTATTATTAGGATTAAATAGCTTTAGCAATTTAACTTATTGCTAGATACAGTTTGGAACTAAATCGTGTAGCCCGCAAGATATTCTACCACGTACAATTCTGCCCCCCCTATCCTTATGCAGTTAAAGGAACTTTCTAACAATAAGGTTATAGAGGAGGATATTTAGCAGAGAAACGCGCTCTAGGAGAAAGATAAATACTAGAAAAGGCAAAGCCCTACAACAGTTTTAATACAAAGAATTTGCAGCTTTTTTTAGCTTTTAAAAGCTTGTTTTACCTCTAAAGTCGCTAATCCTAAACTAGATCCTGTCTAGTTAGACTCTACCCCACGCATGGCTATTATTTTAGTAAATGCCTTTTATTATTTAATAAAATAGAAAGAAAATAAGTTTTTTACAACAAGTATTTATAAAATTAATTGTTTATTAAAAGACTGTATAGAACCTAATAATCCTAACAAAGTTAAATTAATTTAGGACTAACTTCTATCTGTTTACGTCTTGTATTAAGACGTGTTTAGCAAAACTGTAGTAGACTAACTACCTAAACACTGCCTGTACAACTACAAGATCGTCGTTACTAAACTACTTCTAAATTAGTTTAGCCTTTTATATAAGTAGAGCACTAAAGAACTTAAAGCTACTAAGACGTTTGTAATAGATAACCTTAAGAAAGGACACATTAATCCTAGTAATTGCCCTTTTGCTTCCCTTATCTTCTGTGTTTAGAAGCCTAACAGAGATATTTAAATTTGTGTTAATTATTGTAAACTTAACGCAATTACTTAAAAAGACTTATATTTAATCTTATATATTAATAAGCTATTAGCTTGCACGCATAGAGCCTAGTTCTTTACTAAGTTAGACATACGCGCAGCTTTTAATAAGATTAGGATAGACCTAGATTTTAAGGAGTACACTACTTTTTAGACCTAATACAGAACGTATAAGTCTAGGGTGTTGCTATTTAGTTTATGCAACAGCTTTGCTACTTATTAACGTTACATAAATGATGTGCTAATTAAGTATCTTAATAACTTTTGTATAGTCTACTTAGACGACATCCTTATCTACTCTAAATTAAAGGCAGAACATGTTCTCTACGTACAAAAGGTACTAGAAAGACTACGGTAAGTAGGCCTCTAAGTTAACATTAAGAAGAGCAAATTCTATGTTATAAGAATAAAGTACTTAGGCTATATCTTAACGAACTAAGGGCTAGAGGTAGATTCTAACAAGATAGAACCTCTTAACAACTAGGCACGACCTACTACTATTACAGGTGTAAGATTGTTTCTTAGGTTTACAAGGTTCTACTAGCAATTTATACTAGAATACTTATAAATTGCTAAACTACTTCTTATACTCTAAAGCCCTTTAAAGCTATTTATATAGGATTTAGATTGTAAGGAGGCCTTTAAAAAGTTAAAAGCTGCATTGCTAGAAATCTCTACCTTATACTATTATTACTCTAAATATAATACTAAGGTAGAGACTAATACATTAGATAGTGTTGTTGTAAGCGTACTTTCTTAGAAACAACTAGATAAGAAATAGAGTCTAGTAGCGTTCTTTAGTAAGGTCCTATCTAGGTCTAAACTAAACTAGGAGATTTATAATAAGGAACTTTTTGCTATTATTACAGCGTTTAGTAAGTGGCGAGCTAAATTAGTATTAGTCTACTCTAGAATTAACGTGTATTTAGACTATTGTTTACTTAAGTACTTTATAACTATAAAGGTCCTAAACGCTAGGTAAGTACGTTAGGCTAAGGAACTTGCCTTATTTTTCTTCTATATCTAATACACCTCTAGGAAGGATAACGCCTGCGCGGATATTCTTTCGCGGCGTGAGCAGGATGTAAGAAACTTAAAGTCTGCTAAAACTAATAATTGTTTGCGGGTTGTACTTAGACTGCACTAACTAGATAACTAAATTAACTCTAACCTTGCTCTTACTTATGTTGCCTAACTTTACGCTTAGATTTTGTCTCTGCGTGTAGTTAAAGCTACTTTAGAGCCTATAACCTTAGATTTACTAGAATTAATTAAATTTGTCTTATAAATAAATTGCACTGCGTTTAAAAAAAAGCGTAACCTATTGCTAAATAAGTACTAGATTAAAAACAAATTACTTTTGTACTTAAACTGCCTTTGTATACTACCTAACTTTATACTCTATACCTAGATAATCTAAGAGGCATACAACTAAGTTTTCTCTACTTACCCTAGCGCTATTAAAACTTATTAGTTAATTACCCTAAAATATTACTAGAAAGGTATAGAGGCTACTTACAAAAGGTATGTGCAAAACTGTATAGCTTATTGCAAGGCACATCTAAGATAGACCTAAATTTCTAGGATAATTTACTTTTTACTAATTCTTAATTATTTAATACAACACTTGTGTATAGACTTTAAGGAATTCCTACTAAATAAGGCTAGTTATAATTAGATTATAGTTGTAATTAATTGTCTATCTAAATAGGCTATCTCTATCCCTTGTTACAAGATAATTAACGCAAGAGGTATAGCTAAATTATTTATTTAATAAGTGTACTAATTTAGCTACATACCTAACACTATAATCTCTAACTAAAGACTTTAGTTTATATCTAGTTTTTAGTCTAAGTTCTGTTAGATCCTAGGCGTTAAGGTTAAACTATTAACGGCCTACTATAAAGAGACTAACAGTTAGACAGAGATTATAAATAAATATATTAACTAGAGGCTTTAGCTGTTTATATTCTACTACTAAGACAACTAGAGTAGACTACTGCCTTTAATTAATAGAGCACAAATTTCCTTACTTTATTTTACTTTAGGTATGTCTCTGTATTAGATCTTTTACGGATTTAATCCTAGATAGAGCTAGGACTAGAAGCAGCTAGCTAACACCCTTACTTTAATTAACAAAATAAACTATAAGGACGTGTTAGCTTTAGCTACCTAAATGCACGACGCCTAGGAAACGGCACGAACCTTCTTAGAGAAAGCTTAAGATTAAATGTAAACTATAGTAAACTATTACTGCTGCCTAATTAATTAGGACGTTAGAGATAAGGTTTTTCTAGATATAAAGAACCTTGCGACTAATTGCTTAAGCTAGAAACTATTAGCTAAATAAAAAGGACCTTTTAAAGTTCTTAAGAAAGTTAGTTATTTATACTTCTTTAAGTTACTAGAGAGGTTTTAGATTTACAACGTCTTTGCACTAAAACTATTATGTAAAGATTTTTAGGACCTACTTCTTAGATAAGAAGCTCTAAGGCTAGCTTCTACTCTAATTTAAGGCGTAAAAGAATAGGAAGTCAATAAAATTCTTGCTAGCAAAGTATATTGCTTAAAGTTAAAATACTGTGTTAGCTAAGTTAGATATAATCTAGACCTAACTTAGTACTTAGCTTTAAATTTTATAAGAGCTTTTTATAAACTTAAAGCCTTCTATAAGAAATACTCTACACGTTTAAGTCCTCTAAGGTTTTTAACAAAGTAGATTATAGCTTAGAAGTAAGGAAAAGAGAATATAACTTTACTGCAAGACGACAATATATAAGGAAAAGGAAAAATTTTCTTTTAATAGGTATCTAGTAAAACAACTAGGCTACCCCTAAACTACTACTAACACTGCCCCCTCTCTTCTCCCCCTCTTCCTTACCCCTACTTAAAGATTTAGGGAGGATTGCTTCTCCTCCTTATGAAAGGAAGAGGAGCTGGAGGAGAGCCTACTGCTCTCCTCCTCCTCTCCTGCCTCCCTCTGGAGGCGCTGCTTATTGTCCTCCTCCCTCAGCAGAGCAACTAGACTACTACTGCTAGTTCCGCCCTGGTAAGCAAAGGCCTTTAAAGAGGCAACCTAGCTGTCTAGTAAATAGACAGCGTCCTAGATCTTTAGGAGGACTTAGTAAGTTAAAACTAGGATTAAAGCTATAGATAGCTTTTTCTCCTAGCTCCTTGTTACTTAGACCTTCTTAGCTAGGAAAAGGGCCGCCGCCTGCACTTGCTCTTTAGCAGGGAGGCAGTCCTCTGCTAGATTCTTTTTATGCTCTGCAGCAGCAAGGAGGTCTATAGTAGTAAAGAGTTTAAGAAACTTCTCCTTAACATACTTTAGCACCTATTTAAGTTAACTTTAAGTTTAAAGAGGCAAGATATATTAAACTTATAGGGGAGCACTTCTTTTTCTACTGTGCGTAGTAAGCGCATTTCTTAGACGTCTTAGAGTTAAACTAATATTTAACTCTAAGAACGCTCTGTATAAAGGCGCGTACTAACTGCAGGCAAATAAAGTAATACGCCTTTAGTAAAGCCCCTAAAGGGCAACGCAGTAGTATAGTGTATGTATGTGTATGTATGTGTATGTGTGTATGTGTGTGTGTGTGTATATGTAGTGTTTTAGAAAAGCAGAAAAATCAAACACAACGTGTTGTTATAATATTAAAACAGCAAACGCTTAAGGCTAGTCTAATACTGCTCTAGGTTAAAGTTGCGGTGACTACCTATTAAAAGTCTACAACAACAATAAAAGACGTTATAAAGTTAACAACAAACAAACAACAAATATATTAAATAATATACACAGCTACGGAACTAGCTAACTACTAGGAAGGGGGGTAGTGTAGCAAACACGTTACAACTCTATTATCCTTACTGTTATCTTAGGATCTTATTAGTGTCGGACCTACTCCGGTCCTAGCCTAGATCGCAGGTATAAAGACAGCTTAGAACTTATAGTTGCTCTGTAGATTTTTGATATCCTTTCGTACAAGGCCTATAGGTGTTTTATTTAAATTAAGGCTTATTTGTGGATCACAACGCACTCCTATATGCCTTGCCGTGATCCCTTCTGCTGATACTGATCCGTAAGTCTTGCCTGCGCTGTTACATATAATACTAAATGCATTAATAAAGTATTAATAAATAACAAAATTTAACCTTTGCGTTTACTTAATTACTATAAAAGCTACTACTAATAGCTCCTCTTTAACTAACTAGAGAGGCTACTTAATAAAAATTAACATAGGCTTTATAATCTACTACTATAGCTTTTTATATAGTAGCTTAGTAAAGTTTAACTTTACTTAATATAAGCTATTAGTCTTTGTATTAAATAAAGAGAAAAATAGTCTAAGTATTATATTATTTATATATAAGTTGTTTGCATGTAGTATTATGTAGTATAAGAAATTTTCAAAGTAAAAAGTAGTAGGTAGAGAGCTTTTATAAAGTATTATAGGCTTCGACTACAGTAATATACGTGTCCTTACTCTCCTCTACCTTCTTTACCTCTATTACAATTTTGTTGCTAGCTATAAGCTAGCAATTGCTGTTAAATACGTTTTAATTAGTGTTGTTTTTTAGTACCTTTAGCAAATTTTTTAACCTTAATTTTCCTTAGTAGTCTAAGCTTTTCTGCTCTAAGCGCTTAGCGCGTGGACCTTATCTACTTATTATTTAAATTTTCTTAACTACACATAATCTTTTTTTGACTTTTACAACTAATTAGTAAAGAGCAGCTGCTTTTTACTTTTTTAGAAAACTTATTTTAACTATAATAACAACTACTACCTTTAATACCTTAAAAATATATATATATTATTTAAGCCCTATAAATTTTACTACTAAAAAAACTTACTATAGTAGCTATTGTGTAAGGCTTTACAGCCTTAAGTTCAGTAGTAGTTTTAGTGTTTAAACTGTGCGTTAGCCTGTCCTGCGCGTTAGCCCGTCTACCTTAGTACAACATAGACAGCCCGCAGAATAAGGCTTTGCTAGCCTTATAGAGTTAGTGCGTATAGACGCTAGAGCTATTAAGCTAGTATCCTAGCCTCCTGCTCTAAGAGAGAGCGCTAAAAGAAGAGCAAGTGTGCTCTTAGGTAGATTACCTAGCTTGTTGCTAGTAATCTAGGGGGTGTGTCGCAACGTGTATATGTATCCTCTAGCTAGAGTACAATTTATTAATTAGTTGGTATTTTATTTCTAATATATTACATAAGCCTATTATCTTAAATAGTAATATACTAGAAAATCCTTTTAATATTACTAGTAAATGCTTAAAATTAAATTATGTTAAAAAATTAGCTCTTTTACTTACTTTTATACTTAAATTATGCTGTTATAATAAGATTTGAAATAATATTTAAAATTACTTAATAAAAACCTTATTAAAATGTTTAACGTGGTTTACAAGCGAGTTAGACACCTAAGCAAGTTAGACACACCCTACTAGCGCGTTAACGTTAAGACACTATCACGCACCTTTATTATAGTTAAGAAAATACTACAATATACTAAATTAGTTATTAGAATTACTAATGTTACTAGCACTATCTATCTTAGCTGCGTAGGTATAAGCGTTATATCTAGTCTACTTGCAACGTATGCACTACCTCTCTTCTTACACTTATTTTAATATACTATTGCTATTACTATAACTGCTACCTACTTGTTAAGCTAAGAATTCTTATAATTTACCTACAGTAAAAGTTTTTCTTATTTATGTATATTGCTGCTTACAGCTCTTATGCTTATTTAATTTCTTTAGAGCCTCTTAAATCTTAGCTATTTTACTTATTATAAGTGTTATTGTTAGAGTATTAACACGCGGATTACCTTGTTAATTAAGTAATCCTAGTAAGCTAAACACGTGACGGCCCCGCTAGCGCCTATATAAACAGGCTAGATCGTCTTACGTCTCTTTAGTAGTTATTAGACACTTTATTATAGCACTTAGTTAATTAATACACTTACTTTCTACTTAGGTAATTAAATAATTACTTCTTCTTAGCTTTTATAGTTATAAGCCTAGTAACTTTATTATAGTTTAGATTTTACTGCGCAATTAGCAAGCTACAAAGTTAACTATTTAATTATTACTTTACTTTTTTCTACTTACTTATAGCACAGCTAGTAGATTGCTGCAGCTGCTGTACCTTTTTACTGCTTAATTATATAATTAATATCCTAAGAACTTATTCTATAGCCTACAGGCTACTATTATTAATAATATAGCTATTTACTAACTAACTAATTAACCTGCGCTTAATTTAACAATAACCTATGTTATAATTCTACAAATTATCTTACTAAGATAGACCTAACTAATACACTGCTTGTCGCCTTAGAAGTAGTTATTAAGGCTTAATTAGACTAGGTAACTTAGTTTACTGTATTAAGACTATACTGCTTAGAAAATAGTATTTAAGATTAGGTTAATACTAATTTCTTAAAGGTGCGCTTAATAGATTACTAGAAGCTTTAGTATTTTAAGTTACTTAAAAATCTTAAAGAGCCTATTGCTCTACTACTTAACGCAAGCGCCTAAGTATAAAAGAATTATATAATTACTTAACGCAAATATAAGGCTTAAGTTCTTAATACTAAATTTAGGCAAAATAATTATTATAAACTAATTTATAAGTATAAAGTATATTCTACATAATTAATAAAGTAAGTTGCTAAGATTACTAATATTAAAAAATAAATTAGCAAGACTGTCTATTTTAACGTGCTATTTAACGCCTTAATAGATATTAATACTTAAAATATTACTAGCTTTTAAGCTCTAGTAAAAATTCTAAAAGAGAATCTTGCTCCTATAGATTAGAAGACTTAGTTTTTAATTAAAGCGCAATATAAATCCTACATAATTAAGTCTTATAAAGAATAAATAGGCCCTTAGTGTTAGTTTGCAAAGTAGCAGCTCTTGTATTAATAAGTAATAATTTACTTACTATATAATACTATTAGTAGTTACTAATTTTTTAAACGCCTTAAGTACTAAGATTGTACTAGAGTAGTTGCGCGAGAAGCATAAAACGCTAGTACAAGTAATAGCGCTTAGCAAAACTTAATTAAGTCTTAATAATTTAAAAAAGATTATTATTATTTTATAATAAAATTAGTAAATTACTATTTTAAAAGGAAAAGGACACATATATTTTAAACTAGATCTAGATTAAAAATAGCTTAATAATTATTAAAAAACGTAAAGTTAAATAAGAGTAGTAAGCATTATAACTTTACTTCTATAAGCTAAGTTAAAATTTCTAGATAATCTGCAATTACTTTTAACTTTAAAATATAGTTATAGAATTAATTTTTACTTAAAAGATACTAATAAAACTATTAGACAACAATTAAAGAAAAATTATAAAGCAATAAAACAGTAATAAATAGGCAGCGCAGCGCATCTAGATTTAAAAGGATAGCTTAAAAGCTAGCACTAGTAGATTAGCTGCTAATAAACTAAGTAAAGTATACTTTAGCTTATTAGTTATAGCAATAATTAACTTAAAGAACTTAATTAAGAAAATTAGTTTAAATATGTTTAGCGTAGCCTTTCCTCCTTATGCGTTGTCTCTTTGTACAATAATAGATAGTAGAGCAGTAGGCTACTTAGTTAATAGTATTAATTACCTAGTACTAGGCATCTATTACAAAGATATTAAGGACAACACTGTTAAAATAAGCACACAATCTGTTCTAGTTAATAAAATAAAAAATAGGCTGCTTAAGAACGTTCTATATAGTAAGGCTAGCCCTAAAACAGCTAATTTTCTATTTACTAATATTAAGTTTGTACTAGGCTTCTACGTTATTATTGTCTCTAAAGCACAGCTTAAGCAGGTAGGCATTTAGTATTTAAGATATAATTATACTAAAATAATAATAAATAATGTTGTTTTAATAAACTTAAATTGTTACTTTAGTTTCTTATTTATTAAATATAAGCAACTCTCTTGTTACATTAATTAACTATTACTAGTAAACGCCATAGCATAATTAATAAAACTTTAGGTGCGCACTAGTAATAAGAATTTATAGCATTAATAATTAAGACACCTAGGACAATAAGCTATTAAAGCTCTAGAATACTTAGCATAAGATATTAAAATTACTAGTAAAAAATTATTACAATGCAATTACTGCAGAATAGCTTATAGTTTTTTTTTAATTTTCTAGTAACTAAAAAAAATTACTTTAACTTTTTTATAAAGTTTTATAAGATCTATTAAATTTCCTAACAAGTTAACTACTTGAAAAATAGGCACTAATTATTAAAGAAGACTACTTAGGCAAGCTATATAATTATAATATCTAGATAAAGACGCTAAATAATATTATGCTTATAATTAAAAGCTTTATAATTAAGAATAAGAAGAATTATTAGTAAAAGATTATAGAAACTTATTTAAATAATAACACTGCTACAATGCTATAAAGAGAATAATTATAATATAGGAAATAGGCAATAAAAAAAAATTGTAATTAAAACGCTACTGCAATATACTTATAAGCTTAATAGCTTAGTAGAAAGATCTAGCTAAGAGCTAATTACAAAGGATATTAAAATGCGCATAATTGCTAATTTACTAGCTAAGCTGTAGCTAGTAACTATAGATATAAGGGTTTACTTATATAGAAAAAGCTCTGCTAAGATTTATAACTACTAATTCTTTAACTAGGTGCTTTAAGAATAGTTTAAAGAATATTTTTAATACTATTAACTACTTATAACTAGATATTAGACTGCCAATCTACGCCTAAACTAGAGTGGAATTTATGACTATAGCTGCTAAGCCTACCAATTAAATAGGAAGAAGGCAGCTAGACGTAAGTATTATAAATTTAAAGGTAATTCTTGCAGCTATATTAGTTATTTAATTAGTTATTAAGTTTCTAATTTATACTGTGTATAGGTACCTACACTTAATTAGAGTATTACTACTTATAAAATAACTTTTAATAAATATTTATTTTATAGAAAATGTTGTAAAAAAAAGCTACTAAAACATTAAGCAATTGATATTATAAAGATTTTTTACAAAGGCAAGCTAGTTAATTCTAAAAATAACTTAGAAGTCCTCTTGCCTATTTAAGAAAAAGTAATAAAAATATATAGCTAACTGCTAAAAACCTTAAAGGTAATTTATCTACTATCTTAAGCAGTAAAGAAAGCCTACCTACTAAAAATAAGAGTATATTAAAAGATACTAAGTAAATAAAGCAAAAAACTAGTACACTATTAGAAGTTTACTTAAATTAGCAGTAAAGTACTAGTTTTACTACTCTAGAACTTACTCCTAAATAGAAGACTGTAGGTAGCAGCAACGTAATTAATTGCAAAGTATATAATAGTTAAATAGTAATATACTTGCCTAAAAAAGCTAACCTATTAATATTTAAAAGTATAGAGCTATCTTTGTATAAGCGTAACAACTTATTACTAGTTTAATAGTCTAAGCTTAAAGACTCTAACGCGCTAGCTAATAAAGATAAAACTTTTACTTAAAGCAAGTAAGTTGTTAACTAAAAGTTTTTTAATAATATAAAATCTTAAGTCTTAAATAGTAGACAAAGTAAAGAATTCGAAGATTAACCTTTATTTATAAAATATAGTGCTAAAATACTAGTAAAAGCCTAAATTAGCTTATAAATTTATATCTTCTACTACGTAAGCTAGGCAGCAGGCGTAAGTATAAAAATGTAACTTTAAATCTTAATAATTAACTAAAAAGTAAAAGTATAAGTAGAAATAACGCATTAATTGTAAATCTTAAGAATTAATTATAAATTAATCTTTATAATACCTACTTACTAGGTTTGTAAGCAACTTAAAAAAACTAAATAAGCTACAAAACTTGTAATTACGTAGTTAAAGTAGCTTTACTTATTAAGTATAAACTAAATATAAGATATACTTAACTGCTTTGTATTTGTTTACCTAAACTATTTAAATTATAAAATTATTTACTTTAGCATCTTATAAAAGCCTTATTTAAAGATATGTTCTAGAAATAAAGTAATTAGTTTAGTAAAGTAAAATATAAATAAAGAAATTCAACAATTAAGTAGATAATTAACTAATACTTATAAACTAGGTTTTTACTTATAAGTTTAATTAAGATAGCTACTTTCTTAAATGCAGGGCGCAGATTATTGTAAAAAGTTATTTTTTAAAAAAAACTTAATAAATTTAATATATACTACTATATAAGCAGCTAAGTTCTTAAAAGTAGTAATAGCTATTCTTACTAAAAAAATTCTAGAAATTAAGTTATATAATATTGTAGGAGCATTTTTTAATGTGTTAATTACAGCAGACAACTTAGTAATTTATAAAATACTAAATTGCTTTAAGAAGCCTAGAAAGTGTATACAGCTTAACTACGCACTTAATAAATTATAAGACTTACTACTATTATAGAATAAAAAGTGCTTAGAATTACTAAAGAAGATTAGAATCATTACTTTACTAGAAGAACTCTACATATTTCTTAATTAAAAGAAAAATTTAAGTTTTGTTTTATATTAATTTTATTCTACTACTTCTTGCAAAAGATTATAGGTAGGGGGTAATAAATCTTTAGTTAAAAATTATAAACAAGTATAATATATATAAAGAAAAGTTAGTTAAATAGTTTCTTAATATCTAAGTAATTGTAACGGCGCAGGCAAGACTTACAGATTAGTATTAGCAGAAGAGATTACAGCAAGGCATATAAGATTGTATTATAATCTACAAATAAGCCTTAATTTAAATAAAATACTTATAAGCCTTATATAAAAAGATGTTAAAAATCTACAAAGCAACTATAGGTCCTAAGCTATCTTTATACCTGCGATCTAGGCTAGGACTAAAGTAGGTCTAACACAGATAAAATCTTAAGATAATAGTAAAGATAGTAGAGTTGTAACATGTTTGTTACACTACCTCTCTTTTTAGTAGTTAGCTAGTCCTATAGCTATGTATATTCTTTAATATATTTATTATTTGTTTATTATTAACTTTATAACGTTTTTTATTGTTGTTGTAGACTTCTAATAAGCAGTTACTGCAACTTTAACTTAAAGCAGTGTTAGACTAGCCTTAAGCATTTGCTATTTTAATATTATAATAATATATTGGGTTTAATTTTTCTACTTCTCTAAAACAGCACATACACACATACATATATACATATATACACATACTATACTACTACATTGCCCTCTAAAGGCTTTACTAAAGGCGTATTGCCTTATTTACTTATAGTTAGTGCGCGCGCCTTTACGCAAGGCTTTTTTAGAGTTAAATATTAGTTTAACTTTAAAATGTTTATAAAATACGCTTACTATATATAGTAAAAGAAAAAGTACTTTTTTATAAGTTTACTATGTCTTACTTCTTTAAACTTAAAGTTAACTTAAATAAGTACTAAAGTATGTTAAAAAGAAGTTTTTTAAACTTTTTACTACTATAAACTTCCTTGCTGCTGTAGAGCATAGAAAGAATCTAGCAGAGAACTACCTTTTTGCTAAAAAGTAAGTATAAGTAGCAGCTTTTATCTTAGCTAGGAAGGTCTAAGTAATAAAAAGCTAAAAAAATGAGCTATTTACAGCTTTAATTTTAGTTTTAACTTACTAAGTCTTTTTAAAGATTTAAGCCGCTGTTTATTTACTAAATAGCTAAGTTGCTTTTTTAAAGGCCTTTACTCGCTAAGGCAGAACTAGTAGTAGTAGTCTAGTTGCTCTACTAGAGGAGGAGGACAATAAGCAGCGCTTCTAAAGGGAGGCAGAAGAGGAGGAGGAGAGTAGTAAGCTCTCCTCTAGCTCCTCTTCCTTTTATAGAGAGAAGAAGCGATCTTTCTTAGAATTTTAAGTAAGAGTGAAAGGGAAGAGGAGCAGAGTTAGTAGTAGTTTAAGGGTAGCCTAGTTGTTTTACTAGATATTTATTAAAAGAAATTTATTTTTTTATATATTGTTATTTTATAGTAAAGCTATATCTTTTTTTTTTACTTTTAAGCTATATTTTACTTTATTAAAGACTTTAAAAAACTTAAACGTGTAAAGTATTATTTATAAAAAGCTTTAAGTTTATAAAAAGCTTTTATAAAATTTAAAGCTAAGTACTTAGTTAAGTCTAGATTATATCTAATCTAGCTAACATAGTAATTTAGCTTTAAGCACTATACTTTACTAGCAAGAATTTTATTAACTCTTTATATTTTTACACTTTAAATTAGAGTAAAAGCTAACTTTATAGCTTTTTGTCTAGAAAGTAAGTTTTAAGAATTTTTATATTATAGTTTAAGTATAAAAATATTATAAATATAAAATTCTTTTAGTAACTTAAAGTAGTATAAATAATTAACTTTCTTAAAAACTTTAAAGAGTTCTTTTTATTTAGCTTATAGTTTCTAGCTTAAGCAATTAGTTATAAGGTTCTTTATATTTAGAAAGACTATATTTTTCATATTTTTATCATTTAGGCAGTAGTAATAGTTTACTATAGTTTATATTAAATTTTAAGCTTTTTTAAAGAAGGTTTATGCTATCTCTTAGGCGTTATATATTTAGGTAGCTAAGGCTAATGCGTTTTTATAGTTTATTTTGTTAGTTAAAGTAAAGGTATTAGCTAGCTACTTCTAGGTCTAGCTTTATCTAGGATTAAATCTGTAAAAAATCTAATATAAAGATATACTTAAGGTAGAATAGTATAAAGAAATTTGTACTTTATTAATTAGAGGCAGTAGTCTACTTTAGTTGTCTTAGTAGTAGGATATAAGTAGCTAAAGCCTCTAGTTAATATATTTGTTTATAATCTCTATCTAAATATTAGTCTTTTTATAGTAAGCTGTTAATAGTTTTAATTTAACGCCTAGAATTTAATAGAACTTAAACTAGAAACTAAATATAAACTAAAGTTCCTAGTTAAATATTATAGTATTAGGTGTGTAGCTAAATTAGTATACTTATTAACTAAATAATTTAGTTATACTTTTTGCGTTAATTGTCTTATAATAAGGAATAAAGATTGCTTGTTAAAGTAATTAATTAATTACAACTATAATTAAATTATAACTAGCTTTATTTAGTAGAAATTTCTTAAAGTTAATACATAAGTGTTACATTAAATAATTAGAGATTTATAAGGGGTAAATTATTCTAGAAATTTAGGTCTGTTTTAGATATGCCTTATAATAGGCTATATAGTTCTATACATACTTTTTATAGGTAGCCTTTATACCTTTCTAGTAATATTTTAAAGTAATTAACTAATAAGTTTTAATAGCGCTAAAGTAAGTAGAGGAAACTTAGTTGTGTGCCTTTTAGATTATCTAGGTGCAAAGTATAAAGTTAGGTAGTATATAAATAAAGTTTAAGTACAAAAGTAATTTATTTTTAATTTAGTACTTATTTAGTAATAACTTACGCTTTTTTTTAACTGTAGTGCAATTTGTTTACAAAATAGATTTAATTAATTTTAGTAAATTTAAAGTTATAGGCTTTAAAGTAGCTTTAACTACACGCAGAGACGAAATCTAAGTATAAAGTTAAGTAATATAAGTAAAAGCAAAGTTAGAGTTAATTTAGTTATCTAGTTAGTATAGTCTAAGTAGAAGTTATAAATAATTATTAGTTTTAGTAGACTTTAGGTTTCTTAAATCCTACTTGCGCTACAAAAAGATATCTATATAGGCGTTATCTTTCCTAAGGGTGTATTAGATGTAGAAGGAAAATAGAGTAAGTTTTTTAGCTTAATGTACTTGCCTAGCGTTTAGTACCTTTGTAGTTATAAAGTACTTAAGTAAATAATAGTCTAAATACATATTAATTCTAAAGTAAGCTAATGCTAATTTAGCTTACTACTTGCTAAGCGCTGTAATAATAGCAAAAAGTTTTATATTATAAATTTTCTAATTTAGTTTAGACTTAAATAGAACTTTAATAAAAAATACTACTAAACTTTATTTCTTATCTAGTTGTTTCTAAAAAAGTATACTTAAAACAATACTATCTAATGCGTTAGTCTCTACCTTAGTATAATATTTAGGGTAATAATAGTATAAGATAAAAATTTCTAGCAATATAGCTTTTAACTTTCTAAAAGCCTTCTTATAATTTAAATTCTATATAAATAGCTTTTAAGGGCTTTAATGTACAAGAAGTAGTTGAGTAATTTATAAGTATTATAGTATAAATTGCTAGTAAAACCTTATAAACTTAAGAAATAATCTTACACCTATAATAATAGTAGGTTATACTTAGTTGTTAAGAGGTTCTACCTTATTAAAATCTACCTTTAGCCCTTAGTTTATTAAAATATAGCCTAAGTACTTTGTTCTTGTAATATAAAATTTACTTTTCTTAATATTAACTTAGAGGCCTACTTGCTGTAGTCTTTCTAGTACTTTTTGTATATAAAGAACATGTTCTATCTTTAATTTAGAGTAAATAAAGATGTCGTCTAAGTAGACTATACAGAAGTTATTAAAATACTTAATTAGCATATTACTTTTATAACGTTAATAAGTAGCAAGGCTATTATATAATTTAAATAGTAACACTTTAGACTTGTACGTTCTATATTAAGTCTAAAAAGTAGTGTACTTTTTAGAATCTAGCTCTATCTTAATCTTATTAAAAGCCGCGCGTATATCTAACTTAGTAAAGAACTAGGCTCTATACGTGCAAGCTAATAGCTTATTAATATATAAAATTTACTACAAGTTTTTCTAAGTAATTACATTAAGTTTACAATAATTAACACAAATTTAAATATCTTTATTGGGCTTTTAAACACAGAGAAAAAAAGAGGTAAAATAGTAATTACTAAAATTAATATGTTCTTTCTTAAAGTTATTTATTACAAACATCTTAGTAGCTTTAAGTTCTTTAGTGCTCTACTTATATAGAGGGCTAAACTAATTTAAAAGTAGTTTAGTAAAGACAATTTTATAGTTATATAAGCAGTGATTAAGTAGTTAGTCTGCTATAGTTTTGCTAAACACGTTTTAATACAAGTAGTAAATAGATAGAAGTTAGTTCTAAATTAATTTAACGTTGTTAAGATTATTAAGTTCTATATAGTCTTTTAAAAAAAAATTAATTTTATAAATACTTATCATAAAGAATTTATTTTCTTTCTATTTTATTAAATAATAAAGGGTATTTGCTAAAATAATAGCTATGCGTGGGGTAGGATTTAACTAGACAGAATCTAGTTTAAGATTAGCAACTTTAGAAGTAAAATAAGCTTTTAGAAGCTAAAAAAGGCTGCAGATTCTTTATATTAAACTTATTATAAAGCTTTACTTTTTTTAGTAATTTTTTTTTTTTAAAGCGCATTTTTTTACTAAATATCCTTTTCTGCAACTTTATTGTTAGAAAGTTTTTTAACTATATAAGAATAAGGAGAGCAAGATTATACATAGTAGGATATCTTGCAAGCTACATATTTAAGTACTAAACTATATTTAGTAATAAGTTAAATTACTAAAGCTAATTAATTTTAATAATATAATTTTGCGTACCTAAGTCTATAATAACAAAAAGATAGTTAAGAATCTTTCTACTCTTAATTTAGATGTAAAAATAGATATATTTATCTACTTTAGTCTAGATTTAGTCCTAGAATTTTTTTACAAAGACCTTAAAAGAGAGTCTTTAAATAAAAACTTAAAGTAATTAGAAAAGCATATAAGTAACAGAGAAATTTAAGAATATAAAACTATAAGCTCTAGTAGTAATTAATAATTATAGCTAGGCGCCATACCCCTTTAAATAAAAGATAGTAGAAACTTAGAAATACTTTTTTTTAAACAAGTTTAATAAGTTATTATAAGTAAAATTATACTTATATAGGCCTAGGCTAGAGCGTTGTTCTAAGCGTCTTTGTTTCCTGCTTGTTCCTAGTCTAAGTAGGGTTCCGCAGCTTCTAAGTATTCTTCTAGTTTAATTTTAATCTTTTTTACCTAAAAAGTAGTATAATTACTTGCAAAGTAACTAGGCTTTTTATACTTAAAATAAGTATCTAATAAAAGCTTATTATTAAGAGCAAAAGTCTTAGACAGAAATCTAGGCGTACTTAAAGTTGCGCAAGCAGGGGTTAAAGTTATATTAGATAAAAAGCTACTATAAAAAGGCTGCAGGCTCTAATATTATTAAAAGTAAAGCTTTTTTAATAGTACTAAAGTAAACATTAGTTTGCTATTTATATTTAATTTAATAGAAGAATTGTGTTTTTTTATATTAAATATAGTAAGGTGTTGTACTATTTTATTAAATAAGTTATTTTATAAGTATTTCAAACCTAAATTTAGGGCATACAAGGTAGAGGTAATTTTCTTTTATAAGTAAAAAGACTACTCTAACTTAGAAACTAACTTTTTAATAGTAGTACTAATAAACTTTACTTTAAAAGCTAGAAATATTTCTTTCTTATCTATAACTAGGCAGTAAAAAGCTGTACAGCTTTCTGCCTATTTATTGCTAAATACAAAATATAATTTAAGTAAAGTAATTATTTTTTTTACATTTTTAAACTATTTTAAAACTGAATTAGCTAGGTACTACAGCTTAGGGTATCTTTTTATAATACTAGTAGTATATTCCTGCACAAGAGCTATGCAAGCGCGCTTAGTCTAGTAGTAATTTAAGTTAATCTCTAATTAGTCTTTTATTAAAGCCTGCTATTAACGAAACGTAGATTTAGTTCTATTATTAAGATTTTTAATAGTGGGCGTGCGCTCTATAAGCTTAATACGTAGCATTATACTATATTAATTAGCTTAACTATATATTTACTTTTATTAGCAGTGTTTAAGTAGATAGTACAGCTGTGTTTCTAGATAGTGTAACTTTCTATATTAATTACGCAACTTGCGTATTTAACTAGTTAATTTTATCTTTGTCAAGTGCAACTAAATTTCTTCTAAATTAACTTTTTCTTTTTTCTTAACTTTATCCGTCTTAATTACTAGTTAATTGCTAGTTACTTTATTTTGTAGAGATTATTGTTAACCCTAGTAGTAGGTTAATTTTTAGACAAGCTCTAAAGAGGGTCTAAGGTAGTTTTAGTTAGCTATTAGTAATTAATTCTAATACTAATAAGTTGTTAGTAGTCTCTGTGTTTTTACTTTAGCGCACTTTACGCAACTTTTCTAAAGTAATTTGCTTTATTATTAAAGTTAAAAGTTCTAAACTTAAAAGCTTTAGTTAGTAAGAAATGTAAAAAATCTTACTTAAAGTGTTATTAAACTTAATAGTGTAAAGCTTCTAGTTTATATTTAGAGAGACTTAGGCTTAGGCATAGTCTAAATAAATAGCTATAATATTGTTTTAAATGCTGTTACTAGCTAAGACAAGATTTTTAATATAATGTAACAGCGTAGGCAAGACTTACAGATTAGTATTAGCAGAAGGAATTATAGCAAGGTATATAAGAGTGCGTTGTAATCTACAAATAAGCCTTAATTTAAATAAGACATTTATAGGCCTTATACAAAAGGATATTAAAAATTTATAAAGCAACTATAAGTCCTAAGCTGTCTTTATACCTGCGATCTAGGCTAGGACTAGAGGAGGTCTAACACAGATAAGATCCTAAAATAACAGTAAAGATAATAGAGTTGTAACTTGTTTGTTACAGTAATAAGAGTTTAGAAGAAGTAAACAATTACGCTAATATAGAATATATATACTAACAAAATTCTAAACAAGTTTAAGCTAAGAAATAGTAGCTTTCTAAAGACTTTACTACTGTTAAAGAAGCTAATTAAGACCACTAGCAAAGCAACTAAGTAAGAAATTAAAGCTTACTAAAAAAAAGTTTAATTAGTACTATATATGGCTATTATGCTTTAACTAGATATTACTTACATAATTTTGAAGCTTTTACACTAATTAAAAACACTAGTAATTAATATGTAAAAGCTATTAAATAAGTAATTATATACATCTATTAGACAAAATAGAATGCAATCTAGTATAAGAACTATAATAGCCTAAACTTAATAATTGCATGTAATGCTTTCTTTTCAAATAATCTAGAAACTTATTAATTATTTTATCAATATATTGCTATTATATATAGTAGACTAATATTTTAGAAGGCAGCTTAGCAGACTACAGTAACTACTTTAACTACTAAGGCTAAGCTCCTCGCCTTTAAATAAACTACTAAAGAGGCTATAGGTTTTAAACGCTTTTTTCGCAAGCCGTCTCTTAATTTAAAAAAAGTTTAGACAGTTTAGTATAATAATTAACAAATAATTAAGCTTATAATTTAGAAAAAAAAATTAGTACTTATTAAGTATATATAAATATACAAAATATGTAGCTATAGTAAGAATTTGCTAAAGAATTATTTTAAGTTAAGTACATAGAAATAGTATTTATACTAGCTAATAAACTAACTAAGTTACTTATCTAACAACAGTTTAAGAAGTTTAATTAGTTTCTTAACTTTTAACAAGTTAAGCACTAAATCAAAAGTAACAATAATTAAGAAGTAATATATTTATATTAAGTAGCAACATTTATATACTAAGTTAAGTCTTCTCTTTATTACGTAGAAAAAGTAGGAGAATAATAAGCTAAGCTAATTTAAAACTAAAGACTAAAGCTAAAAATAAGCTTACTAGTAAGTATTAGATTTATTATACTTACTAAACTCTATTAGCAAGTCTTACTTAGCTTTTTAAGCTTTAGCAAGCTTAAGCGCGTTGTTTGCTATCCTATCTTAGATAGCTAGAGTCTGTAGGCAAGCAGCATAAAGATGCAAATCTAATCTATTACTCTTATATATAGAATTATAATATAATTATTAGCTTACTCTAGCGTACTTATGCCTATATAATTAAGTTATATAGCAATTAAGGTAACGTTAGAGACAATAGTAAGTTAAATATAAAGAAAAAAAAAGTAAAGTTCTATAAGCATGCTATTCTTAAAGCAGTAATTAATGTAGAGGATACTGCTATTACTACTATAGCTAAAACTATTGTTACTGCAGCTATAGTAAATTAATAGCTGGCTATTAAGTAGGCTGTACTACATGTTAACTAAAAGTATTAAAATATGCACTATAAGTTTCTTGTTTAAAAAACAACCTTAATTTTAACTTATAGCTTGCTAAGCAGGCAGCGTCTAGCGCAAATAATCCTTAGCACTATATCTTAGATTAAAAACGCTTACTAGAGTAGGGGCAGGCAGTAGAAGCTAAGTAGCAAAACTGCGAGAAGATATCTCTTAAGCGCAGTAATTTTTTACTAAGCGCTTCTACGTAAAAAGCTTTCTAGTAAATATTACTCTACTATTAATTTTTTTATAACGTGTTTTATAAGCAAGTTACTAACTTAAGCAAGTTGCTAACTTAAGCAAGTTGCTAACGCAAAATTACTACAAAATTTAAAAAAAAAATAAGTGTCTGTTTCTTAACAACCACAAGGTAGAATTTTTTAAGAATTTAATACAATTGCTGCATCTACATTAAGAACAAGCTATTTAGATATAAAATTTCTAGCTCTATTATTATGTAAGATATACATAGTTTTGTAGTTTTATAGAGGTGCAAGTAGTCTATTTTTACAACTACTTTTTAGAATCTTTTTAAAATCTTACAGCTTTCTTTTTATATAAGTACAGCAATTGTCTTAGATTTTTAGAGAATTCTACCTTGTAGTTATTAAGAAACAAACACCTATTTTTTTAAAATTTTGCAGTAATTTCGCGTTAGCAACTCGCTTAGGTTAGTAACTTACTTAGGTTAGCAACTTGCTTATAAAACACGTTAGCAAGTAATAATGTTGCTAAGTAGCTTATACCTATTAACTTAGTACTTATTATTTTTCTATTCCTAAAAAACTAGTTTGTAGCCTAAGTTAAAAGCTTAAATAATTAGAAACTTACTTCTTTATCTTTATATATAACTATAAAATAATTAGTAAAATTATTATTAACAGCCTATCTTATATAAAATAAGCAACTACTATAGTATGTACTACCTAAAATGCTAGTCTAAACTTAATTAAAGTAACGCTTAGCGTATAAACTATTAAATATTTTCTTTATGTAGCGGTTACACAGAAAAATGCAAAGACATAATAGATTAGTAATAATTTTTAAAAAGCTTATAAGTACTTTTTTCTAAGTAGATAAAAGCGCGTTGCGCCTTATTAATAGCTTAGGAGGCATATATAGGCTATTACTATTGTTGTGTTGCTATTTTCTAAACGTTGCTTAAGTAGTTATTTACTTTAACTTTTAAATAGGCTTTTAAACAGTCTTGCCCTTGCCCTTACACTAGCTTTATCTCTTAGTTAGGCTTTTAGTTTAATTAAAATTAAAAAAAAAAAACTTAACAAAAAACTTAATTAGCTAGGCAAGTTAATTAGTTTTTAAACCAAGCTACTAGGCGTCTTATAGTGCGCGTATAAATTAAAAAGTAAAAGCAACAAACTTTTATTATCTTAGAGATTAGCTACTTACTATATTTAATAATTAAATAGGCTTTAACACGCGTAATGCATATGCTTAGCACTATTTTTGCGTTGCTAGCGTAGGTCTTTTAAGCAATGCTTATGCTTGTTACTATTAAAAATAGACTACACTAAAAGTATTAGCAGCTAATTAGTAAGAAATAGTAAAGTAACAAGGTATATAATATTAATAATAATAAAAGTGCGTTAAAGATTAAGAAGAGGTGTGTTAGAGTATTAACACGCGGATCACCCTGTTGATTAGGTGATCCTAGTAAGCTAAACACGTGACGGCCCCGCTACTATCTATATAAACAGGCTAGATTATCTTATGTCTCTTTAGTAGTTGTTAGACACTTTTTTATAGCACTTAGTTAATTAATACACTTACTTTCTACTTAGGTAATTAAACAATTGCTCCTTCTTAGCTCTTACAGTAACTAAGTACAGCAAGATAGCTAAGTTTTAAAAAAGCTATTAACTCTCTATAGTAATTTATAAGTAGCAAACGTCTTTAGTAAACTATAGTCTTTAAAAGAAAATTAACACCCTACTTTAATAACTTAGACAACTTAAAAAAAGTTTACTAAACTCTATAGTAGAATAATTAAGGAATATAAACACTATATAGACCTATATAGAAAACTATAAAAGAAAGAAATTACTTTAGTAACAAACTTAGACAAAGCAAATAACTTTATATAGAAATAAGCAAGAGATGTTAAAGTATTATAAGATAAACTGACGCATTAACTCTTAGACATAAAAAAAGAGAGAATTTACAAAAAACTCTAGGCAATATACTAGAGGCATAAAGTTTAAGAAGTTAGCTATAATAGTATATACTATTAGATAGATCTACATAACCTAGAATACGTAAAGTACTTATAGACTATATATACACATAATAGTTGCACTATACACTACTTAAATAAGTATAGATTAGGATAGTTTCTAAAGAGACTAAAAGAATTTTTTTATTATAAGTACCTATAGTACATCTGCCTAAATAATAAATGCTAAATAAAAATATGTATTAAACAAAATAGTTTATACTTTTATAAATAGAATAATTAAGAAAAGACTCTGCAGATGCACATAACGCAGTAAAAAAATTAAAAAAGAAGAACTTATAAATAAAAGTATAACTAGCCTTTATAGCATACGTGCCTTAACATTAGATGCAAACTAAATATAGTTACTAAGAAGTTTTATAAATTCAGCATATAGTTTTTTTTTAAATAAACGCCTAAAGCACCTAAAACTACTAAAGAATTTAATATAGTAAATCTCCTAAGCCTTCTTAAGCTACTTGTAAAGCTTAATAAATATTAAATAATAGTTTTAGTAAATTCTAGATTCTAAACTAACTTTATTTCCCCTTAAGTAGTGCAAGTAGCAGGCTTATAAATACTAAGAAAATAAGATTTTTACTTATAGTAGAGAACTAGCAGCTAGTAACAGTAGTTTAGAAGAACTAGATAGTTAATTTTATCTTTCTATCTACGTCTAAGACGTTCTTTATATATAAAAGAAATATTGTAGTTTGTAAAAAGTAGTGTAGAGCTTAGAAAGATTCTTCTAAGCCTAGTAAGTACTCTCTAGAGTTAAAATATTTTCTTTTAAACTTAGCGTAAAGTCTTAAAGCCTTAGCGTAAAAGCTCTAAGGCTTAGCGCTTAGTACTATACGCGCTAAATAGGCCTTAACGCTTATGCCTAAAGCCTTATAGCTAAAGGTTTATAGCTAAAGCCTTATAGCTAAAGCGCGTAGCTATTATATTTAATACACTCTTTAAGTAACTAAGACTTTAGTTAGCTATATAAGCTTTATATAGTTATAGCGCATTTTGTAACATACTGCGTACGCGCGGCTTAGCGCAAGGCGCTAAAATAATAATTAATTTTTAATTCTTCTAAGCTTAGTATTTAATAACACTATAGCTACTATAAGTATTACTTAGTAACTAATCTTAACTATTTAAAGGTAATACTAATTACTTTTTTAAGTGCTACTATACTTTTATATAGCTTTTTAGGCTACTGCGTGCTGCTTTATACTTTTATGTAGCTTCTAGCTTTATTTTAGCACTTTTTCTACTTAGTTACTAACTTTATATAGAAGTTAAAATTGTAAAAAGCTACTACTACTTATACTACTACTTGCGCCTTTACGCGCGCTACTACTACTCTACCGCTTTTACCTTTGCTACTGCTGCTGTTACCGCCTTTGCTAGTAGCGTAGCTGCCCCTAAAACGCGCTTTTTGCGCGTAGTTAACTAATACTACTTTAGGTATAACACTAGCCTGCACGTTTAGAGAGGGTGTAGGCAAGGTTAAAACTTTAGTTAAAACTACTTATAAAGGTAAAACCTTAGCAGCAACTCTTAAACGCTAAGGCAACCTTAGTATCTACTACAACGTGCTTTATCTTAAGTGCATTAAGAGCGCTTTATCTAGTCGCTTAAATAAAGCTTGTTAGAACAAAGCTTTAAGCTCTAGAACACGCTACTAGTAGTACTTTAATAAAAAGACTTACAAGGTTCTATACATACTTTTTATTTAAATTTTAAGCTTTTACTAATAATTTAAGTTCTTAAATTACTATTTTTATACTTAAAAAGCTTTTTACTAAGCTCTAGAGAGACGTAGTATTATAAGTACTTTTTTTAGCTTTTTTTAAGTTTTTTTTTTACTAACAAATAGAAAATTAAGTAAGCTTAAAAGCTAATAATTTACTGTCAACGTTCTTTTAAAAAATAAAGCTAAGAAAGAGAAGTTTAGAGAGAAATTTAAAGGTAAGAGAGAAAGTTAGAATAACTAAAAAAATCTTACTAGCCTTTCTAATAGTTTTTTTAAGCGCTCTCTACGCGCTAAGAAGCTATTAAATAAGCTAGTAAACCTCCTAGTTACCTAAAAACTTATTAAAAAGAGTTGTTCTTCTAAAATCTTACAATTTCTCTAGAGGTAAAAGACTAATCTACTCTAATAATTAAGCACTTATCTATTTTTATACTTTTTTATTCTTGTACTACTTTATAAGCTACGCTTTTTAGATTAATATGTTGCTTAAAGTGCTGTAGCTTATGTTATAATAAGTATTTAGTAAGTTTATTAGTAAGTATTTTAGCTGTTAGTAAATACTTAATCTAAAATAAGCCTTTAGTATGTTTTTAGCAGAGCTACATGTTCTATATATTAAAATAACTAAGCTTAGTAGTAATCTGTTTCTATTTTTTAACAACTAGGCGTATAGTATATTAATTGTTGTAAAATATCTTTTAAGCTTCTAAGACTATAAGCTTAAGCTATTTAAATATTCTCTTAACTATTATAAATTCTTTTGCTATATAGTTTAATGTAGAGACTTTAGGTTCTATAGTTAAGGTTATTATAATAGCTTAATAAGCTGCTTTTTATAGAATTAGACCTCTAAAGAGCATAATAATATAGCTTAAAAAGAATTAACAAGTCTCTAAGTTATTTATAAAAAACACGTCTTTATATATAGTAAGCTCCTTACTAGTACTATTGCTATACGTAATCTTTATATGCCTTAAATAGTAGAGGTATTGTATAATGTAATCTACAGCCTTTATATAAGCTTCTAAAAAGTTAGTAAGAAAGTAAAAGAGTTTAAAAACTGCGTAGGCAGTATTAAGACGCAGCATAATAGCTATGTATAGTAAGCTACTAACGCGCTTTTAGTAGACCTTAATTTAAATCTTTAGAGCTACTTCTAAATTTTTAACTAGCTTTTTTAAGAGTAAAAGAGTTTGTAAGAACTTACTAAAAGCGTTTAAATTAAACCTTTTTATAAATTTATTAACATTAGTGTTGTATAGTAGCAATATTATACGTTTCTTACAATATCTTATAATTCTTATCTTTAGAATTTAGCTTGCCTTTTTTTTACTCTTAACCTTGTAGGTGTTTTTTTATAGATTTAAGAAGCTTATAAGCTCTAGTTTAGTAAGTTTTATAATACATAAAGAGTATATTGTCTATATAGCATATTAAGAGTATAGCGCAGTTCTTTATAAAGAAAAAGCACAACTTCTTAGCTAAGAGCTATAAGCTAAGCTTCTTTAGTATACTTAAGAACTTATTATACTATAATAATAGTAAGTTTTGTAAGCTGTATAAGGCTTTTTGAAGCTTTACGCACTTGCCTAGGCGCTTATAACTATTTAGTAGGTTATATAAAACTATTATTTTATTACTAATATTAGCGTTAAGAAACGCGCCTACTACGTTAAGCTAGTATATTTTTATGTTAAACTTAGCTGTAATTACAATTATAAGCTTAAAGAATTATGCAGCTAGTGTTACTATGTAAGTTAAGTATAGTAAGTTTTTTACTTAAAAGTTTTTTTTTACTATAAGACGTGCTTTACACTTAAAAAAGTAGCTGTTCTTATTAAGCTTATAAGTAAATAGTTATTTAAGAAAGAGAGGCTTTAAGTTTTTTAGAATTTTCTCTTCTATATAAGTACCTTTCTAAAGTAGAGTATTAATCTCTTTTTAGCTAACCTCTCTAAGTATTGTCCTATATTACTAGTTTTAAAAGTTCTTTTATTTATTTAGAAGCTTTAGTAAATTATTAAAATACATTAAAAATTAATTAACCTTTCTAAGAGCTACTGCTATTATAAAGTAAACTATAATAAGCTTGTTATTATAGTTTTAAAACTAGAGAAGTAGTGCTTTAAGCTTAGGAGCTTTTAAAAAGTTATATAATAAGTAATATATACCTGCATCTTGTATATTAGGACTATGTTATTTCTTATTCTTTAGCCTTTAAGAGCTCCTTATAGAAGGTCCTTATACCTTCTTTTTATAAGGTCTTTTTACTAGAGTATCTTAAGAGGCTCTAGTTAGTGTTGTAAGATTTTTAGCACCGTGTTAAGCGTCCTAAAAAGTAATTTCTACTTCTTTTTAAGACTGTAAGAGCCCCTACACATTTATTAAGCTTAATTTACTAGTAGTCTATAATTTCTAGGAGCTAAGCAGCTTCTTACTACTACTTATAGCTCTTTAAGCTAGAGTGCTTTGCTTTAGTATTTACGCATTTAGTAAAGAAGGCGCTAGCGTTACTTTAGGCTTTAGTAATTATTTTAAAAGACCTTTCTACTTTATATAAATTTTTTAAAAAGCGTTAGCTTAATATTTTCTACGTGCTATTAGCGTACTACTTATTAAAAACTGTAATAGGCCTTTTATAGTTCTTATTATTAGCTAATTGCTTATTAGCTGTAACGCCTTTTTGATTATTACTTCTTTTTAACTAATATAAGTAAGCTGCTTTATATAAAGATTGTCTGTAGATAATCTGTGTTAGTTCTCTTAGAATAAGTAAGTGCAATAGATAGGGGTTGTACTAGCACAATTAGTAGATTAATGTAATAGTACAGAGTTGTGTTAGCACGTTTAGTAGAATAATGTAATGATATAAAGAGGTTCAGAATTAGATAATCCTTAGATTATACTTAAAGTTAAACACACTAAGCTATAAGAGCTTAATGCCTACTACTATATACTAAAAGAGTGTCTTATTATCCTACAGAATCTTATACTGTCCTATAGAATCCTACGCTGTCCTAAACGTAGAACGTGTAGGATTTTATAGTAGATTATAGGACGCATATAACTTATCTTATAAAGAATTTCTGCTAAAGCCTGTAGGATTACGTGCTTAGTGCGGGGTGGCGTTATCTATTAGCATACAAAGGCGTTGCCCTTTGTTCTATTAGCCTAAGATCTTTTTTTACCCTTATTCTTTATATATAGTTTGTACTTTCTCTTTTCTTAGCTTTATAACACTATCTTCTTCTTTTACATTTTTGTCTTTATAAACTAGCCTAATAGTTTTCTATAGTACTACTTATTATCACGCACTTAGTAATTATATAAATAGTATTAGTTAACTTGCTATAGTTACCTATTAATATTATGTTAAGAAGAGTTTATTATATTAGAGATCTTTATTAAAAAAGGCATGTAAGAATTATTATAAAAATAAAGTTAAGAAGTATATTATAGTAGAGGTGCTGTTGCTAGATTATTTGCGGCTAAACTAGAAGTTAGCTTAATTAGAGTAGTAGAAGTCTAAAGCTAATGCGGCAGAGTTAGTTGCGCTAAAAGCATTGTTAGCAGTGCGTGCAAAGAAAAATAATCTTTAGAAATAGTATAAAGTGCTAGCATATTATAAGTAGTAGTTAATAAATAAGTAAAAAAAATTTGTTAAGGAGATTAAAGCTTTAGAAGCTGCAAAGAATATTAATTATAAAGTTAGTATCTTAGAAAGTAGTTTAATGCTTAGTACGCTGTTGTTAGATTAAAGCGCGTTCTCTCTTACCTATTTAGAAAGTAATCTTACTTTTAACAACTTCTTAGGTAAGTTGCATAGTACTATATAAGTAGTTAGCAACAATTTATAAAGTTTATATCTAGTTCTTATATATTTTTACTATTTAAGTATCTTAACTATTTAACTAAGTATTCTTTGCTATTGTCCTGTGCTTAGTGTGCTAGGATCTTTTTAACTTTAAAAATATTGTCTTTTTTTATTTTAAAGTAGAAGGTTTTTTATAATAATGTTTTTAGGTTTACTAGTTCTAATATATTAACATAGAATTATAGGTAAATTTTTATGTCTAGTAGAAAGTTAAGTATATACGTAACTATTCTCTTCTAGTCTAGAATTAAAAATAGTTTAACTTTAACATTATTAAGTCTTTTATTAGATTGTTTAGTGCGAAAATTCTTTATAAGCAAATATACTTTATTTTTCTTTTTTAGCTAAAGTGCTATTTTTTGTTTCTAGTTAATATATAAAATGCTTTAGCGTTAGGCTTTCTTAAGTATTATTTTAAGCAACTTATATACTATCTTTAGCTTATTAGCTGTAGTAATAGCTACTTTTATTTTTTAGCTTAGAAGTATTTGTGTAAAGAGATTTAAGTGTCTTCTATAGTTTACGTAAAATAGTATTTATTTTATAAATTCTAAAATTTTATTGTTGTATGCTATTTGTGCTATAGGTAGTAGTAATACTTAATTATTTTGCTATTAATTAATATATATCTTAAAGTAGGCTTTTATTATATAGTTTATTTACTTAGTCTGTTTGTTTATTTACAGTTAGTAAGCTATTAATAGCTTTTATTTTATTCTAATTGCGGCTAATAGTGTTGTCTAAAAGTTAGAGGTAAAAAGCTTATCTTTATTACTAATAATTAACTTTAGTATGCTGTAATGTCTAATAATTTAGTTGTTAATAATATGTGCTAGCTGTACTGCTATAAAAATTTTTTTAAAGGCAATGTACTTTACTTATTTTATAAATTAATTAACTACTACAAGAATTGCGTTATAAAATACTTTAGTAACAAAGTCTTTTAAGACTAGTAGACCTATAATAAAGTTTATAAAGATATTTTACTATAGTACGTTAAGTAGTTTTATTGCTTACATTTCTTTATAAGGTGTATAGGTACTGTACTTATTTTTTTAACAGTCTGCGCACTTAGCAATAAAAAAGGTAACTTTTTTTTTTTCTAGAAACTTATAATTTCTCTTAATAAGTTTTATAGTTTAAGTAATACTAGGGTAACTATATATAAAGTTGTTATAATATTGTTTAATAATTACTTCTTACAATTCTTTTAGTATATTTAGTATAATTTATAAAACTACGTTTAGCGTTCTTACTGGTTCTAATAATTTCTTTTTTTTAATCTTAAGTATTATAGTATTAATAATTTTCTTTATTTCTACAATATTATATTGTTAGCTAAAAGCGTTTGCTTTACTATTATTTTTTCTAAGTGTATATATAATCTTAAACTTATATTATTTAAGTAATTCTAACTATCTTACCTATTATTAGTTAAGTACTTTAGTAGTTATAAAGTTAACTAAGTTCTTATAACTTATAAATATTATAAGTTTTAAGCAGCTTTCTATGTATGCTCTCTAATGCTATAAGTATATAACAATAGCTAGTAGCTCCTTATTATAAACGTTATAGTATTCTTCTAGTCTAGACAATTTTTATAAATAGTACGTAATTAGGTACTATTTGCCTTTGTGTAGTTAACTAGCACAGCCTCCTAGAGCAAGGTTTAATATATCAGTTTTAAAGCGCAATAATTATCTTGCTTAGAATATTTTAAAGTATAGTAGTTTTATACTTACTTTCTTAAGCGTCTAGAAAGCGTCTTTAACTTTCTTACTCTACTTAAAGAGTATTTACCTTTTTATAAGTCTTATTAATAAGATAGTAATTTTAAACTAATCTTTAATAAACTATTAGTTAAAGTTTAAAAATTCTAGAAATAATTATATTTCTTTCATAATTATTAGTTATAGCTATTTTTTAACTACTTAAATTTTTTCTTTACTTATTTGTACTCTTTATACTTTTACTATATATCTAAGAAAAGCAATCTTATTTTTATAAAACTTATATTTCTCTAGTTTAAGCTAGATGTTAAACTAGTCTAGGCACTTTAGTACTATACAGACGTGTTCTATATAATCCCTCAAGTTCTTAGAGTAGATAAGAATATTATTTAAGTATACTATAACAAAGATAGTTAAATGTGCTCTTAATATATTATTAATAAGTTCTTAAAATGTAACTAGGGCGTTTATAAGCCTAAACAGCATAATAGTATATTTATAGTATTTATATTATATTTAGAAAGCTATCTTCTATTTTGTATTTTATTTATTCTAATAAAGTAGTATTTACTTTAAAAGTCTAATACTATAAAGACCTTAGCGTAAGATAATTAATCCTAAAGCTTTATAAAATTTAGTAATAGGTATCAATTCTTTACTATAATATTATTAAGTTCTTAGTAGTTAACACATATTTATAGTAGCCTATTTTTCTTTAGTATAAAGAGTATAAGAAATTCTACTAGCAATTTTAAAAGTTTAATATATTCTTTCTTTAAATCTTTATCTAGCTTAGTTCTTAGTTCTTTAAGTTTTATTTTTAATAGTTAATAAATTAGCTTAAAACATAAAGTCTTCCCTTCTTCTAGAATAATTTTATAGTTCTAGAGTTAGTGTTTTAGTAAAGCTTTACTATCTACTACTTCTATAAAAAAGTACTAAAATTATTTATACTTTTTTAAGATATCTAGAGTTACGTATTACTTTAAAACTTTTACTTTATAACCTAAGGATACTTTGCTAGTATTTATTAAGTTAAACCTTTATGTTGTAAGGCTGTTCTTAGTTAAAGTTTACTATCCCTTAGTAATATTATAAATTTCTCTCTTATTTACTATTATAATTATTAAATATATAGGCTAGCTTATAGTTGCGTCTAATTTACAGCACTTAAATAAAAATTATTTTAACTTTTAGTTAATTTGCAGATTGTATTCTTGTAACTAAAAAATTCCTAATATAATGTTGTAGGTAGCTAATTTAAAAATGTCTAAGTTTAATTCTTCTTCATATTCTTAAATGCTAAGCGTTACTTTATTAACTTTATGCGTAATAGTTGTCTTACCTAGCATAGGCTAACTATTTGCTATATATAGTAGGTAGAGTTCTTATTTCTTTAGTGTTTATAGGCCTGCTACTTACACTACTTAAAAGGAAACAAAGTTAGCTTAAGAGCTAAAATCTACTAATACTATTATTTAATATTTATTAAGCTTTACTAGTAGCTTAAAAAGGCTTAAAGAGTTAATTGCGTTTATTGCCCTAGCAGTTCTAAGTATTTAGGGCGTCTGTCTAAAAAAGACTATATACTAAATTTATAGAACTTTTTAGCAACTATATATAGTTTATATTTAATATTAAGGCATGTGTGCTATGAGAGCTAGTTGTACTCTTATATACAGGTTCTATCTTTATAATTCTTCTACTACGTTATATACATTTACAGAGTTTCTTCTAAATTATTATATTTATAAAAGTATAAGCTATATTATTTGTTTTATATATATACTGCGCATTTATTATTTAGGTAGTTATATTATAAGTACTTATATTAAAGCATTTCTTTTAGTTTTCTTAGAAACTATTCTAATCTGTACTTGTCTAAGTAGTGTATAGTGTAGCTATTATATATATATATAGTCTATAAGTACTTTGCGTGTTCTAGGTTACGCAGATTTATCTAATAGTATATACTATTATAGTTAACTTCTTATGTTTTTTGCCTTTAGCGTGTTACCTAGAGTTCTTTGTAAATTATTTTCTTTTCTTAATCTAAAAGTGAATATATTAGTTTATTCTAGAATGCCTTAATATCTTAGGTCTATTTTTATACAAAGTTATTGTGTAAAGCTCTATTAATAGTAGCTTTTAGAGTAATCTCTTTTTTTTAAAGTTCTTTTAGTAAATTAGTATTTGAGTAGTATTCTATTAATATTTTTTTGTAAAGTCCTATAAAGTTATCTTTAAGTTGTCTAAGCTACTTTAGTAGAATGTTAATTTTCTTAGCTAGGTTGTTTAAGTATTATGTTTCTAAAGGTAGTAATACCTATTTATTTTTAAGGTATTAAAGGTAGTAGTTGTTATTATAGTTAAAATAGGTTTTCTAAAAAAGTAAAAAGCAGCTGCCCTCTACTAATTAGTCGCAAAAGTCAAAAAAAGATTGTGTGTAGTTATATAAGGTCTATGCGCTAAGCGCTTAAAGCAGAAAAGCTTAGACTACTAAGCAAAATTAAAGTTAAAAAATTTACTAAAAGATAATACTTTACAAACTACTGCTTTAGTCTACTTTGCCTTAGTACAAACTAAGCCTAGAAAAGTATAGCCTAACCTTATATAATAGTTTATGGCTTTAGCCTTTTAAGACAACTTTTTAATGTAACTACACATTTTATAGACACCTTTTTAGTAAAAAAAAATTTATTGCTAATAACAAGTATCTAGGCTTATGCCCCCTTATTTAGCATTACTAGCACGCAATTAGTGTGTCGCATGTTTAAATAGAAACAAAGATATATAATATTTCTCTAACTAACACTCTTAACTAATAACTATTTACTACTAACTATTTACTACTAACTACAACTTTTGTTATCTTATTACTATCTTAGCAGTATTGCAGTTACAGCGTTTAGTGCCTATTCTTAGATGTAAATAAACAATAACAGTATTACTATTTATATATAGCTCTCCTATCCCTAGAAGTAACTTACAAAATCCTTCTACTTATTAGTTTATTCTAGCTACTTAATAGCTGTTTTAACACGCCTTTACTCTTTATAAAGCTACTTTTAAGTCTTTTTGCTAAGGTTATATTTGCGCAAAAAGAAATTGCTAAAGTAATATACTTTTACTATACTTAGACTATTAACATGCGTAGTGTATATAGTGTACTAGCTAAACTAGCCTTTTACAGTTCTTATTATAACCTTAACATCTATAACAGTAGACGCATTAAAAATATCTTAACTATAGTTATATTCTAACCTTTACACTAACTTAACTACTATAAAGACTATTACTACTAGCTCCTTTTTAACTAACAAAGGTAGCTACTTAACAACAGTAAACGCTAGCTTTGTAATCTACTACTATAGCTTCTAGTATAGTAACTTAGTAAAGTCTAACTTTAGGAAAAAAAATAGTCTAAGCATTATATTATTTGTATGCAAGTTGTTTGTATGCAGTACTATATAGTGTAAGAAATTTTAAAGGTAAGAAGTAGTAGGTAAAGAGCTTTTATAAAGAAGTATTGCAAGCTCCTGCTACAGTAATATATATGTCTTTACCCTCCTCCTCTATCTCTATTACAATCTTGTTGCTAGCTATAGGCTAGCAATTACTGTTAAATACGTTTTAACTAGTGTTGTTTTTTAGTACCTTTAGCAAATTTTTTTAACTCTAATTTTTGCTTAGTAGTCTAAGCTTTTCTGCTCTACGCGCTTAGCGCGTAGACCTTATCTACCTACTATTTAAATCTTGTTAACTACACACAATCTTTTCTTTAACTTTTATAACTAATTAGTAAAGAGTAGCTATTTTTTACTTTTTTTAGAAACCCTATTTTAACTACAACAACAACTACTACTTTTAACACTTTAAAAAAAAGTATAATAATTTAAGTACTAGGCATTTTAGTAGACAGTTTAACTAATAGTTACTTAATTAAAATTTATAATAGCATCCTAGAAAATTACTTAAAATAATATAGCCTAGGGTCTAAAACTCCCGACGCTAAGTTAACTAATGTTAAAAAACAATAAAATACTTAACGCATCTAACTCTAATACTAAGAATAACTCTAGTACTTAAAAGATTAAGAATCTTAGGCAATAGGCCTATGTCTAAGCATAGCCAGTAGCTTTAATAGTAAATATAATTAATTAGCTTTTTAGTTAGCTAATAGCTACTTTAAATAAATAACCTATTACTATATAAAAACTTAAGATAGCGCTACTTAAAAAGTTTAAAGGAGAATAAAAGAAACTATAAACATTTTTTACTTATATTCAATTACTCTAATTTAAAAAAGATCTTTAAAGCAAGCATATATATAAAAGAAAAAGCCTTTAACTAGATGCAACTTTATATTAACAACTACTTACTTAATAAGGAATATAAAGAGGTTAAAGCTAAGAAATAGGCCTTATTTGCAATTTAAATAAAGTTAAATAAAAAAATAAAGCGCATTTTTAAAAAGGTAGACTCTAAAAACTAGGCTAAGAAGAGATTAACTTGTCTTAAGCAGACTACATTACTATTAGTATACACAGCAGAATTTAAGTAACTATAATTATAAATTAAATAGAATTATAAGGCACGTTAAATAGTATTTAAAGTAGGCCTAACAGAGAATATTAAGGACAGTTTTATATACTATATTAAGCTTAATATACTAAATAAACTAATTAAGCTAGCTATGCGCATTAATAATAAGCTCTAAAAACAACATATTAAAAAAAAATACCTTTAACTTATCTAAGCTAATACAAGAAGGCAATATAGTAAGTATAATAAGAATAGTAATCCTATTATAACTAGCAAAGTACAAAAGAAAGCTAAAGATAGAAATCTTTAAAAAAAAAAGAATATTAGCCTTTTTAAGGAATAACACTAAAAGTGTTATAATAATAAGGTATATCTTTAGTATAGCAAAGGTAGACACTTTGCCTAAGACTATAAAAAGGAACTAGTTAAATAAGTAGCTATTAAAATTAGAAGAATTAGATAAATAAAGCTATACCTAGCTTAAACATAACTAAATAACAACTTAAGCAACTTAGACCTCTACAAGAAAACACGCTTAATAAATAGCTATAAAATTATACTACAACTAAAACTAGCTAATAACGTTTTTACTATAAGTAAAATTAAGCTAACAAATTAAAAATGTTTTAAACAAAGCTATACTAAAATAATTAGCTAATAACTAATATTAAGTACTTAGAATAACAGCCTACTACGCTAACAAATGCATAGTTTAAGTAAGAATTATAATTACTTATAAAAATGCTAAGAAAGTTAGATATTAGGTAATACACTAATAGCCTTACTTTAATAATTTAGTAGCTAAAGTTAAGGACTAAGAAGTTACAGAAGTAAAAAGTACTAAAGAGTATAAAAAGTTGTATTAGTACAACTGTAAGCTTAATTGCAAGTTCTATAAAAAAAATAAGAAAGAATATAAAATAGACTAAGACTAGTGCTGCTATCTAAACTTATAAGTTAATAAGTGCTTAGTAGACAAGTATTACCTCTACAAACCTAGGAAAGTAAAGATCTACTACTAACTTTTAAAGACGCAATACAAGGATAAATGCAACTTTTAATAAGAATAATTTAAATTAGCATAATAAATAAAATAACTACTACTATATTACTCTATTACTAAACAATTATAAGGCAGTAGACTGCCTAATTTACAAAGTAAGAAAGCTAAAGCTAAAAAGATAAGCTTAAAGTAAAAGGTAATTTACTAAAACCATTATTAAAGCTTTTAGTATAATTATAGCTACTTAATAAACTATAAAACTAAGTACAGTAAAGGCTACTTTTCTAAAAAGCCAAAAATTAAGGAGGCAAAAAACTAGAATACTACTAAAAACAAGGTTATACTTATAAAAGTATACCTAAAAAAACTTTAAAAAAAGTATAAAATACAAATAGTTAAGTAAAGTAGTTAATTACAACTAAGTTTATACAAAGTTAAAATATATAATTACCTATAAATAGTAAAGCTGCATAAACAATAATCTTTTTATAAGTAGTAGAGAAACACAACATACTATACTAGAGTAAAAGAGAACTAATTCTAATAATGCTAGCTAACAATAAGCTTATAAGATATAAAAACAGCATAATATAGTTAGAAACTAAATTAATAAAGCTATAGATAGCAGGCATAAAGTGCTAAATAAGTATTAATATTATAGATTTAGAAGGACTAGACATGTTAATTAGTTATAACTAGCTAGACGCCTATAACTCTACTATTAATTAGTAAAAAAAATACTTAAAAAAATACTTATATATAAAGTTGCTAGAGTACATAAAAATATAGGCCTAATAAATTAGAGCTTACTTTTAAACAGGAGATTTAGCAAGATTTTGCTATATAAAATTAAAAAAGTCTATATAAAGAACTTTTAAAAAATAAGATTTTTTTAAATAAGATAAGTTATAACTATATAGAATAGACTCTTACTACTAATAATACTAAGAGAGTATTAAATTAACAAGTTTAAGAAACTTTTTAACAAAAATAAGGCTATAAAGCTAGTAAACTATTAAGATTAGAATTACAAGATTATTCTAAACAAGAGAGCTAAGCTAAGCCTAGAACTAATATACCTAATATTGCCTAAGCATAATACAAAGCTAAGGGATTACATTTAAAAGAATTTAAAGAAAGAATTTATCTAACTAGAATTAGGCTTAATAGCTCTACCTTTTTTATTTATTAAGAAGCTTAACAAAAAGTAGCAACTATATATTAACTTTTAAAGGTTAAAAAGCATAACGTAGAAAAACATATATTTCTTATTACTAATTATTAAGCTTATAAATTAACTCTAAGGAGCTAATTATTTTACAAAATTTAACCTATAAATTTTTTTTACTAAATAAAAATTAAAAGAGGTAATAAGTAAATAACAGCATTTAAAACAAAATATAGACTATTTAAAATTACAGTTATGCTTGTTAGATTAATGAACGCACTAGCAACCTTTTAATTAGTTATTAACAATGTAATTTATAAATACATTAAAATCTTTATTACAGCATACCTAGACAATGTACTAGTGTACTCTAGTAGAACACTTAAAGAACATGTTAAGTATGTTAAAAAAGTGCTTAAGAAGCTTAAGAAATATAAGCTGTACCTACAGCCTAGAAAATGCAAATTCTATATTAAAAAGACAGAATTTCTAGGCTTTATAATATCTATAAAGAGAGTAAAAATAAATCTAAAGAAGATTGCGGCTATATAGAAAAAGCTAACGCCTAAAATAGTTAAGGATATATTATTCTTTTTACAATCTGCTAACTACTATTAGAAGTTTATTAAGGATTACTTAAAAATTACTACCCCTCTTTTTAAGATTACAAAAAAAGATAAAAAATTTACTTAGAATAAGAAATAATAAAAAACGTTTAACTAGATTAAATAAATATTTATTAAGGCATCTATACTAGAAGTATATAACCTAAAACAAAAGACGTAAGTTAAGACTAACGTATTAAATTATATATTTAGAGCTATGTTATTACAGCAGTGCATAGACAAGAAATAAAGACTAGTATTCTATTATTTAAGAGAAAGTTCTGTAGAGAAGAACTTAACTACAACATTTATAATAAAAAGCTACTTTATAGGTGTTAAAGTGTGTAAAGACATACTGCTACAAGGGCAGAAGATTAATAGTAGTTAGATTATGCAAGAACAAGGTTAGTAAGATAATAATTTTATTGTAGATTAAGTATAAAGACTATTAGTAGAAGAAGAAGCCTTTTCTATAGTATAGTACAGGAGCTTAGCTGTAGAGTGCATAAATAATCCCCCCGCCCTCCTTTCTATAAAATACAGAACAGGTTATATACTTTAGGATTAAGTAGTTAAGCACTAACCTAGTGCGCAGTTAGGTATTACTCTATGTACTAGCACAAACTTCTTCTTCTTGTAAGCTTAGCCTTATTAAGCTCTTTATTCTGCAGAAAAAAAGAGAATAAAATTAGCAGAACAAAGGAAATAGAATAAAAAAAACATAATGTAATTACTTAAGTTACTGCCTAGTATTAACAAATCTTATATCTATGTAGTAGCTATAGAATCTAGGCGTTTAGAGAGCACCTAGATTCTTTAGGCTTAGTAATTCTTTTACTATATACTTAACTTAAGTATATTTTTACTATATTCCCTATTTATTACTTCTTTAAGCGTTTACTTTAATAAGGTTTTTAGTAGTAGTTAAAGTACTTAGTTTAGGTATAAGTATAGTTGTTATAGTAGTAGTAGAAGCTTAGGTCTTAGATATTAATTAAAGACAACTATAACAAGGCTGCTTAGTTAAAGTTAAGGGTACTAAGACGTTATCTAAAATTACTATACCTAATTAAGAACAAACACGTAAAAGGGGCTATATAGAAAAAAGTAAAATAAGTATCTTACTCTTTTAAAAAACTTAGCGCTTATTAGCTTTTAGGCTAAAATCTTTTTAAAGGCGCTAAAAAGAATTATCCCAGAAGAAACTAGTATTTTACTTATTTTAGTTGTTTATTGTGTGTAAAGAGTTCTTTTTATTATTAAAGAACTATAATTAGTTAGAGAAAGCTTAAATAAAATTAGCATAAAAAGCGTTCTTCTTTAATACTTATACTATAAGCAATAGGTTAAGAATTTATTATAGAATATAGTTATAATATTTTATAATATAATTGTTAATCTATTCTTTAGTAGCGTTTTATAGCATGTTAGTTAGCTCTTTATAAATAAAAGAATTGTTTTACTTAGCTTATTCTACAAGGGCCTTCTAGATTTAGAATTTATACTTAATATATATATCTACAGAGAATAGCTAGTTAATTCCTTTAAACTTATTAAAATAACTAAAAAAAGTATAAAAAGTAGTATTAAGGTTGTAGTAAGCCTTACAATTCTCTTTATAAGTTTATATAGTAGGCACCTCTATTACACTATTTTAGACTATAACAAACTAAAGAAGCATAGTACAGTAGTCGCAAGTAGTTAGCTTAGTAGATCTTTTAAGTAGAAGAAGTAATATATTTTAAACTTATTTTTCTTTGTAGATTTACTTTAATTATTTAGTATTAAGAACTACTTTTTGCGCGTTTTCTAGCTAGTTAGTCTTATCTTCTTATCTTTTAATAGGACTATTTAATAAGTTAATACTTGCATTTTAACGCTACTACAGGTACGCTAGTAAATGCTTATAAAATTCTAGTAGTATCTTTATGCAGTTATTTGTAATTTTATTATTAAATAAGATACTGCCTTAAATTATTTCTGTACTAAGGTCTTTTATTATTACACGCTTAAAGTTAAAGTTAATATACTTAAAGTATATTTAATTACTTCTCTTAGCAAACTTAGCGTAGTAAGAATAGGAAATTAAAGTATATTCTTTATAAAGTATTATGTATTATAATAAGTACTTTAGGTTTATGCGTACAGCTTATTAGATAAGTAAGTAGTACATGTTATGTAACCCCTTAAAGCTTAGTTTTCTATCTATGTGTTGTAAATAAAACTTATACATTTTAAAAGTTTTTATAATAATATTTTTTAGATTACTACGCTGTTATAGCTATATATAAGTTTAGTAATAATACTTCTTGTATATTAGAATTCCTCAACATGTAGTTAAAACTCTATAGTATTAATAATCTTATTCTAGGTAGGGATAGAGTAGAGGTTAAGTTAAGATAGTTAATATTGTAGCTTAGGAGATCTTTATCTTACTTAGTTAGGCAATATTTGCTAGTAAAGAGCTTAAAAGTAATACAATTAAATTAGAATTCTTGCTAACAGCTTTATCCTATATATAGTAAAAGCAGACACTTATTTAATATATTAGAAAGTATAGTTTTCTTAAACAAACCCATAACACTTACAGTAGTGCACTTATAAATAAAGTATACTTAATTATATAATAGGTTGTTAGATGTATATAGTTTTCTAATACTAACCTTTTAATACTATTCTTTAATAACCTTAAAATAATTAAGATAAGTAATTAGCTTTTTTATGTAGGCACGCATAAGTAGCTTAAAGAACACTAAAGTAGGATTTATGTAGTAGCATTTTGTTCTAAAAATTTTAGTCTTTTAGTCTATTATATTTGGCTCTTTATTAACGTAAGTAGTATAATAAAGCTTAGTGTTTAGCTATGTAGCTGCTTATTAGTATACTAGTATTACCTTTAAAGCAAGAAAGCTTAGTTAAGGTAGTAGAGCAGAAACTAGTTAGTTACTAGTCCTAGCCCTTGCACGTTCTACTTAGATATTAGTAGTATTACGCCTTTATTATATAATATTTTTTCTACTTATTAGTTTAAATGCTTTAACTATTATATTAATATTAGCTCTACTTCTTGCTAACATTTCTAAAAATGGCCTTAATTACTTAGTTAAAATAAATAGACTATATCTGCTTAGAGTGTGGGTCTTAGATGCTATAAAGTTACTATAGCAATTTATAAATTAATCTTAAAATAGGTTTCTTTTAAGTTCTCTTATAATTAAATAAGTACTTTATATATTAAATGTCCCTATACTTCTATCGCCTTGTAGTAATCTATGTCCTTAAAAGATTACGTAAAGTAGACTTAATTAGTTTTAAAGTTCTTAGATATTGCTTTATACTTAAAACTCTTTTTCTAAAAAGCATAGTAAAGTGTATTATTTCTTTTATTATTTTTAGCTTTAGTTTTAAGGCGTAGCTTCTATGTAATATAGTTTATATTATCTTTTTAACTTTTACAGCTGCAATAGTCTTGCATAAGTTCTTTTTTCACTATTTATTAATATTTAAAAGTATTTCTTTACTATAAATATTATCTTATATAGCAAAAGTATAAATAACCTTATATAGTAGCTTAACTATTACCTAGTCTACTAGTAATACATAGCGTTCTTTTCCTTAATTCTTTTTATTAAGATAGTGTAGTACTATTATATTAAGATAGTAAGTAGCATTCTTAAGATCTATGCGCTATAGTACAAAAGCTATATTTATTAACTTTTAGTAGTTAAGTAATGTGTAAGGCATATAAATACTAACATATTCTTTTTATAAATCTTACTGCTAGTTTCTTTACTATTAAGACTATATTACTTAGTTCTTTAGCTCTCCTATCTTGCAACAAGAATGCTACACTAATAATAAAATAGTATTTTTATTAATCTTTAATACTACTATATTTATTTGTAAGTCTAGAAAGTAAAGTATAAAAATTACCTTTTTCTTAAACAATCTTAAAAATTAAGTTAAATTAGTAGAAAGCACTATTAAACTATTAGTTTAAAATAATATGCTGTTACTACAAAGCGTTTAAAAGAATCTTATTTACTAAAGTTTAGAAGTTAGTAACTCTAATACTATTACTAAGTTTTGTAAGCTTTTATACTTTATTTTAATACTAAAAACTTTAAAAGTGTAGTTTATAATATATTTTTATATTTTTAAACTTATCTCTAGGCTCTTAAAAACTTTTAATGGACTTAGTATTTAATGTAGTTACTACTATAGCTACTTACTTTAAGCCTTGTCTAACAGAGGCTAAGATATAGCATAAGTAAGTTAATTAGTAGTATATGTATTGTTTTTAGCCTCTATTAGACTAAGAAAGAAGATATTGCTATAATTATTGTTTTTAAAGGTTAATATCTAGGTAGAAAAGTAATAAAGTTAGTATTAAAAAAGAGTTAATTAGTTAGTAGGGTTGTAGTTTAACTTTAGGTATAGTAGTAGTATACTGCTAGCAGGCAGGTAAAGGTAAAAGTAAATAGAGTTTATATTGTGCTAAAATAAGTAGATTTTATACTAGAAATAGTAACTATAATTAGCTATTGCTTTGCAAATAGGAGATATTAGGTAGAGTATAAGTATAGTAGTAGAGTATTATAGGTCTATAAAATCTAGATGCTTACTACACACCTAGAACTTGTAGAATAAGTAGCCTGTACTTAAATTTTACATAGAAAATTAGTAAATAAGCAACTAAAGGTAAAAGTAGATATAGTATAGTAGTTTCTCCTCTTTCTAAGCATATAGGCTGTTCTATAGCTTATAGGTTGCTAGTTGTAGTGTTGTTAAAAACTACTTAAGATTAGCAAGGGCCTGCTCTAGTTTAGTGTTAGTTTCTTAATTAATTATAAAAATTCTCTTAGTAATCTAATTAGTAAGCTTAATAAAAAGAAAAACTAGAAACTAAGTATTTTAAAGTAGTGTATACAGAGAGGTGACAAAAAAAAAGAGTAATTTTAAAAGTTATCTTTTTTAAAGGTATATAACTAAAAAACTAAATAAGCTATAACTATAATTTTTAAAGTTTTGAAAAGTGTATAACTTCCTCTTTTAGTAAAGCTACTTTTACAATAGCTTAGGTAGCAGAAAAAACAATAAGAAAGGCAGTAAAAGTAGGTAAAAAAAAACCTAGTTAAACCTAGTAATAACTTTTTATTAACAGTATCCTTTTTTGATAAAAGTAATAAGTAATATATTTTAATATAGTTTCTAGATTAAATTCAAGTAAGATATCATTTTAATCATTATTGCAAAAGTAAGAGTAAAAAATTTTTTCAAAGTTTTTTTATATTATAGTTTTATTTTAATTTTTGCTAGATTAAATCTTTACCTCTTATTATTAATATATATATAAGCCTGTCTTAATTTTACTAAATAAGTTACTACTTCTATTTTGCTAAATAAAATTTAGATTAGCGTTTAAACACATGTAAAACTACTTTTATTTTACTAAATAGTTTACTGCCTATATTTTACTTAATAAACTTTAAGTTAGCATTTATTAATGTATACTTATTTTATTAGTAAATTTTTGTTTATCTCTTAGTTATTGTAAGTACTAACTTAAGTAACAAAGTCTTTTATATAGTTTATAGTAGAGAATAGTGCTAACTCCCTAAAAGTATATATAGTAGTAATTTTAAAAAATTTTGTAATTAGTAAAGTTATAAAGTTGTTCTTGTAATAATTATGTACTAGTTCCTTTATGCACTAAGTAGTAGAGTATTTTTTATAGGCTTTGCTATTTATACGTGTATTAGAGTGTATAAAAATATACTACTACAAGGGCAGGAGATTACTAGTAGTTAGATTATACAAGAACAAGGTTAATAAGATAATAATCTTATTATAGGTTAAGTATAAAGACTATTAGTAGAAGAAGAAGCTTATTCTATAGTACAGTACAGGAGCTTAGCTGTAGAGTGCAAAAATAATTCCCTCGCCCTCCTTTCTGTAAGACACAGAATAGGTTATATACCTTAGGATTAGGTAGTTAAGCACTAACCTAGTGCGCAGTTAGGTATTACCCTGTGCACTAGCACACTACTAGAAGTAGTTAATGCCTTTAAATTATAGGAAATCTATTTATTAAGACTAGTACACTAAATTAATGTTTTTACTAATTACTAGAAGTAAGCAAAGTTTGTAACAATAAAGAAACTTAATAGACAACAAGTCTAATAAGCTAAAATATTAGCGTAGTTTAACTTTAAGATAATATACTGCGCTAGAACACTTAATAAAGCAGTAGATACTTTAAGTAGAAGATCTAACTTATACAAAGAGAGTTACAAGAAACTATATATATAATACTATATTTAGAAAAACGCTAGACAGTAGTCTATATTATAACTAGCTAGAACTAGCTAAAGTAGCTAAGGTAGCTAGGCAGGTAGAAATACTACAACAGCAATAGCAGTAGAAAGCAGCTAACTAGTAGTTTAAGCCTAAAAAAAACAGCTTTAAAAAACTACTACAGAATAAACAAGAGTACTAAGATATAGTTTTAAGGGAATTAAATATATATACCTCTACATATAAGATAAATGCTTTTTTAAAAACTATATTAGTCTCTAGAATATAAACATACAGTAATTAAAGAAATAGTTAGGCAACTAGCTATAGTGTTTACAATACTATGTTTACAAACAAAAGTATAGAATATATTAAGTAACTATTTAGCTTGTTACTAAAACAAGCTTAAAAAACATAAGCTTTATAGCTTATTACAACCTTTATAGCTACTAATAAAACTATAAAGCAGTATAATAATACATTTTTTAGTAAACCTTTTAAAATTATAAAAACTAAAATTAGCTTAACTTTGTAACACTATCCTAGTAATTATTATTTAATTAACTAAGGCAGCAAAGTTTGTGCTTATAAAAGAGGCTATTATAGTAGAAGGCTGCGTGTACAAAGTTACAAAAGTACTAGTATTATAGCATAGAATACTTAAAAAGTTTATTATTAACTATAACAAACTATTTATATCTAAGTATTAAAATATATTTTTAGCAAAGTTAGGTAGAAAGAAAAAGCTATTAGCTAGCATTAATTCTAAAACAAACAGCTAGATAGAATAGATAAACTAGACACTAGAATATTATCTAAGAATATAAGCTAATAAGCTATAAAATAACGAAGTTAAACTATTACTTACAGCATAATTAGCCTACAACAGCACAAAGTTAGTAACTATAAAGTACTTGCTACACTATGCAAACTATAGATATGAGCTAGCTAATCATTAAAATTTAAAAGACATTAATAATATTACAGTAGGGGTAGATAACAAAGCCTACTTAATATAAAAGCTACACAAAGAATTGAGCAAAAATATAGCTTATAAAAACTTTAATACAGCTAAGATAGCTAATAAGTAAGGAATTAAAAGACTTACTTTTAAGAAAGAGAACAAAGTTTTCCTATTATAATAAAACTTAAAAACTACGCAACTAAGCAGAAAACTAAATAATCTCTAAATAAAAACTATTTAAAATCCTAGAGAAAATAAGTAATATATATTATAAACTCTAATTACTACTAGTTATGCGCGTTTACTCTGTCTTTTACAGAAAACTCCTAGAAAGAGTATCTCTAGATGCTAAGCTAGCTACTAACATAGAGCTTTAAAAACAATAAGTAAAAAGTTAAGGAAATTAAAGACTAGCAAAAAATTAGTTGTTAGTAGAAATAGTTAGTTAAAAAGCAAAAATAGCTAAAAAGCTAAAACATTTAAAAACTAAAGAAAAATTTAATAAACTATAAATTACAAGTACTTAAGTTGTAACAAACATGTTATAACTCTATTATCCTTACTATTATCTTAAGATCTTATTAGTGTTAGACCTACTCTAGTCCTAGCCTAGATCGCAGGTATAAAGACAGCTTAAGACCTATAGTTGCTCTATAGATTTTTAATATCCTTTTATTATTTAAATTAAAGCTTATTTGTAGATTACAATGTACTTTTATATACTTTACTGTAATCTCTTCTACTAATACAAATCTGTAAGTCTTGCCTACGCTGTTATATTATATTAAAAATCTTGTTCTAGCTAGTAATAGTATTTAAAATAATATTGCAGCTGTTTGTTTAGACTACGCCTAAGCCTAAGCCTCTCTAAATACAAACTATAAGCTTTACACTATTAAGTTTAACAGCACCTTAAGTAAAATTCTCTAAATCTTCTACTAACTAAAGCCTTTAAGTTTAAAACTTTCAACCTTAATAATAAAGCAAATTACTTTAGAAAAGTTGCGTAAAGTACGCTAAGGTAGAAACATAGAAACTACTAATAATTTATTAGTATTAAAATTAATTACTAATAGCTAACTAAAACTACCTTAGACCTTTTTAGAGCTTGTCTAAAAATTAACCTACTATTAAGGTTAATAAAAATTCCTACAAAACAAAGTAACTAGTAAGCAACTAGTTGTTAAGAAAGATAAAGTTAAAAAGAAAAAAAAAGCAGATTTAGAGAAAGATCTAGTCGCACTTTATAAGAACAAAATTAACTGCTTAAATACATAAGTTGCGTAATTAATACAAAAAGTTATGCTGTCTAGAAATATAGCTGTACTATCTACGAAAATACTACTAACAAAAGCAAATATACTGTTAAGCTAATTAATATAGTATATTTCTACTACTTCTAAGATGCTACGCATTAAGCTTACAAAGCGCACGCCTATTATTAAAAATCTTAATTATAGAACTTACTCTACGTTCTGTTAATAGTAGGCCTTAATAAAAAACTAATTAGAAATTAACTTAAATTACTACTAAATTAAGCGCGCTTGTATAGCTCTTATATAAAAACATACTACTATTATTGCAAAAGAATACCTTAAACTGCAGTACTTAGCTAATTTAGTTTTAAAATAATTTAAAATTGTAGAAGAAATAATTACTTTACTTAAATTATATTTTATATTTAGTATTAAACAGGCGTAAAGCTATACAGCTTTCTACTACATAGTTTTAAATAAAAAAGAAGTATTTTTAGCTTTTAAGGCAAAGTTTATTAGTACTGCTATTAAAGAGTTTGTTTTTAAGTTAAAGTAGTCTTTCTACTTATAAGAGAAAATTACCCTTACTTTACGCGCCCTAAATATAGGTCTTAAATACCTATAAAATAACTTATTTAATAAAATAGTGCAACACCTTACTATATTTAACATAAAAAAACACAATTCTTTTATTAGACTAAATATAAATAGCAAACTAGTGTTTACTTTAGTATTACTAAGAAAGCTTTACCTTTAACAATATTAAAGCCTGTAGCTTTCTTATAGTAGCTTCTTATTTAATTTAACCTTAACCCCTGCTTACACTACTTTAAGCACGCCTAGATTTCTACCTAAGACCTTTACCCCTAATAATAAGCTTCTATTAAATACTTAGAATAAGTATAAAAAGCTTAGTTACTTTGCAAGTAGTTGTACTACTCCTTAAGTTAAAAAAATTAAAATTAAATAAAAAGAATACTTAGAAGCTGCAGAACTCTACTTAGACTAAGAATAGGAGGGAAACAAAGACGCCTAGAACAACGCTCTAGCCTAGGCCTGCATAAGTATAATCTTACTAATATTAACTTATTAAACTTTGTTTAGAAAAAAGTATTTCTAAGTTTTTACTATTTTTTGTTTAAAGAAGTACAGCGCCTAGCTATAATTATTAATTAATACTAGAGCCTAAAGTTTTATATTCTTAAATTTTCTTATTACTTATACTCTTTTCTAATTACTTTAAGTTTTTATTTAAAGACTTCCTTTTAAAGTCTTTTTAAAAAGATTTTAGGACTAGATCTAGACTAAAGTAGAAAAATATATCTATCTTTACATCTAAATTAATAGTGAAAAAATTCTTAACTATCTTTTTATTTTTATAGACTTAGGTACATAAAATTATATTATTAAAATTAAATAGCTCTAGCAATTTAACTTATTGCTAGACATAGTTTAGAACTTAATTGTGTAGCCTACAAGATATCTTGCTATATATAATCCTGCCCCCTCTATTCTTATATAGTTAAAGGAACCTTTTAACAATAAAGTTGTAGAAAAAAATATCTAGTAAAGAAACGCGCTCTAGAAAAAGAAGAAATACTAGAAAAGGCTAAGCTTTATAATAGTTTTAATATAAAAAATTTATAGCCTTCTTTAGCTCTTAAAAGCTTATTTTACTTTTAAAGCTGCTAATCTTAAACTAGATTCTATTTAGTTAGACTCTACTCTACGCATAGCTACTATTTTAGTAAATACTTTTTATTATTTAATAGAATATAAAAAAAACAAGTTTTTATAATAAGTATTTACGAAATTAATTGTTTGTTAAAAAACTATATAGAACTTAATAACTCTAACAACATTAAATTAAATTAGAACTAACTTCTATCTATTTACTACTTATATTAAGACGTGTTTAGTAAAACTGTAGTAGACTAACTACTTAAATACTGCTTATATAACTATAAGATTGTCTTTACTAAACTATTTCTAAATTAATTTAGCCTTCTTTATAAGTAGAGTACTAAAGAACTTAAAGCTACTAAGATGTTTAAAATTAATAACCTTAAAAAGGGACATAATTCTAGCAATTACTTTTTTGCTTTCTCTATTCTTTATATTTAAAAGCCTAATAGAGACATTTAAATTTATATTAATTATTGCAAACTTAACGCAATTACTTAAAAAAACTTATATTTAATTCTGCGTATTAATAAGCTATTAGCTTGTACGTATAAAGCCTAGTTCTTTACTAAGTTAGAAATACGCGTAGCTTTTAACAAGATTAGAATAAACTTAAATTTTAAAAAGTATAATACTTTTTAGACCTAATATAGAACGTATAAGTCTAAAGTGCTACTATTTATATTATGCAACAGCCCTGCTACCTATTAATATTACATCAATACTATGCTAATTAAGTATCTTAATAACTTCTATATAGTCTACTTAGACGACATCCTTATTTACTCTAAATTAGAGGTAGAACATGTTCTCCACGTACAAAAGGTACTAAAAAGACTATAGTAAATAGGCCTTTAAGTTAACATTAAGAAAAGCAAATTTTATATTATAAAAACAAAGTACTTAAGCTATATTTTAATAAACTAAGGGCTAGAGATAAATCTTAATAAGGTAGAACTCTTTAACAACTAAGCACAACTTATTACTATTATAAGTATAAGATTGTTCCTTAAGTTTACAAAGTTCTACTAGCAATTTATACTAAAATACTTATAAATTACTAAACTACTTTTTATACTCTAAAGCTCTTTAAAGCTATTTATATAGAATTTAGATTATAAGAAGGCCTTTAAAAAGTTAAAAGCTATATTATTAGAAATTTTTACTTTATACTATTATTACCCTAAATATTATACTAAAGTAAACACTTACGCATTAAATAGTATTATTATAGGCATACTTTCTTAAAAACAACTAAATAAAAATTAAAGTCTAGTAGCGTTCTTTAGTAAAGTCTTATTTAGGTCTAAACTAAATTAGAAAATTTATAATAAGAAACTTTTTACTATTTTTATAGTATTTAGTGAATAGTAAGCTAAATTAGTATTAGCCTACTTTAGAATTAACGTATATTTAGACTATTATTTACTTAAGTACTTAATAACTATAAAGGTCCTAAACGCTAGGCAAGTACGTTAGGCTAAGGAACTTGCCTTATTTTCTTTTTACATCTAATATACCCCTAGAAAAGATAACGCCTACGCAGATATTCTTTTGCGGCGTAAGTAGAATATAAGAAACTTAAAGTCTACTAAAACTAATAATTAGTTATAGTTTCTACTTAGACTACACTAACTAAACAACTAAATTAACTCTAACTTTACTTTTACTTATATTGCCTAACTCTACGCTTAGATTTTGTCTTTACGTGTAGTTAAAGCTACTTTAGAGCTTATAACTTTAAATTTACTAAAATTAATTAAATTTATTTTCTAAACAAACTGCACTGTGTTTAAAAAAAAGTATAACTTATTACTATTTAAGTACTAAATTAAAAGTAAATTACTTTTATACTTAAACTGCCTTTATGTACTGCCTAACTCTATACTCTGTACCTAGATAATTTAAAAAGCATACAACTAAGTTTCCTCTACTTACTCTAGCGCTACTAAAGCTTATTAGTTAATTGCTTTAAATTATTACTAGAAAGGTATAGACTCTACTTATAAGAGGTATATATAGAACTGCATAGCCTATTATAAGGCATATCTAAAATAGACTTTAATCTCTAAGTTAATTTACTCTCTACTAATCCTTAATTGTTTAATGCAAAACTTATGTATTAACTTTAAAAAACTCCTACTAAATAAGGCTAGTTATAACTAAATTATAGTTATATTTTATTAATTATCTAAATAAGCAATTTTTATATTTTATTACAAGATAATTAACGCAAAAAGTAAAGTTAAATTATTTATTTAATAAGTATACTAATTTAGCTATATACTTAATACTAACATCTTTAATTAAAAACCTTAATTTGTATTTAGTTTCTAGTCTAAGTTTTATTAGATTCTAGGCATTAAAATTAAACTATTAACAGCCTACTACAAAAAAACTAATTATCAAACAAAAATTATAAATAAATATATTAACTAGAGGCTTTAGCTGTTTGTATTCTACTACTAAAACAACTAGAGTAGACTACTACCTCTAATTAATAGAGCATAAATTTCCTTACTTTATTTTGCTCTAGGTATATCCCTATATTAGATCCTTTACAGATTTAATCCTAGATAGAGCTAGAACTAGAAGTAGCTAGCTAACACTCTTACCTTAACTAACAAAATAAACTATAAGAACGCATTAGCAATAGCTACTTAAATACATAACGTCTATGAAATAGCATAAACCTTTTTAGAAAAAGCTTAAAATTAAATATAAACTATAGTAAATTATTACTACTACTTAATTAATTAAACTATTTAATATAAGGTTTTTTTAAACAGAGAAAACCTTGCAACTAATTACCTAAGCTAGAAACTATTATTTAAATAAAAAAAACCTTTTAAAGTTTTTAAAAAAGTTAGCTACTTATATTACTTTAAGTAACTAGAAAAGTTTTAAATTTATAATAATTTTACACTAAACTATTGTGTAAGAATTTATAGAACTTTCTTTTTAAATAAGAAGCTTTAAGGCTAGCTTCTACTTTAATTTAAATTATAAAAAAATAAAAAGTTAATTAAATTCTTACTAGTAAAGTATATTACTTAAAGTTTAAATACTTTGTTAGCTAGATTATATATAACCTAGACTTAATATAGTACTTAGCTTTAAATTTTATAAGAGCTTTTTATAAACTTAAAGCTTTTTATAAAGAAAACTTTATACATTTAAGTTTTTTAAAGTTTTTAGCAAAGTAAATTATAACTTAAAAATAAAAAAAAAAGAATATAACTTTACTACAAGATAATAATATATAAAGAAAAAAAAAATTTTTTTTTAATAAGTATTTAGTAAAATAACTAGTCTACCCTTAAACTACCTCTAATTTTTTCTTTTTTCTCTTCCCTCTTTACTCTCTACTCTTACTTAAAGATCTAGAGAAGATTGCTCCTCTTCCTTATAAAAGGAGGAGGAGCTAGAGGAGAGCTTACTGCTCTCCTCCTCCTCCCCTGCCCCTCTCTAGAGGCGCTGCTTATTATCCTCCTCCTCTAGCAGAGCAACTAGACTACTACTGCTAGTTCTGCCCTAGCAAGCAAAGGCCTCTAAAAAAGTAACTTAGCTATTTAATAAATAAACAGCGTTTTAAATTTTTAAAAAAATTTAGTAAGTTAAAACTAGAATTAAAGCTATAAATAGCTTTTTTTCTTAACTTTTTATTACTTAAACTTTTCTAGCTAGGACAAGAGCTACTACCTACACTTACTTTTTAGTAGAAAGGTAGTCCTTTACTAGATTCTCTTTATACTCTATAGTAGTAAAAAAGTTTATAGTAGTAAAGAGTTTAAAAAACTCCTTTTTAATATACTTTAGTACCTATTTCAGTTAATCTTAAGTTTAAAAAAGCAAGATATATTAAACTTATAAAAAAGCGCTTTTTTTTCTACTATGCGTAGTAAGTGTATTTTTTAAGTATTTTAAAGTTAAACTAATATTTAACTTTAAAAACGCCTTGCGCAAAGGCGCGCACTAACCATAAGTAAATAAGGCAATACGCCTTTAGTAAAGCCTCTAGGGGGCAATGCAGTAGTATAATATATATATATATATATATATTAAAATCCTAAATACTTAAAGCTGGTCTAATACTGCGTTAAATTGTAGTTGCGGTAACTGCCTATTAGAAGTCTATAACAACAACAAAAGACGTTATAAAGTTAATAATAAACAAACAACAAATATCTTAAAGAATATATACAGCTATAGGACTAGCTAACTACTAGAAAGAAGAGTAGTATAATAAATATGTTACAACTTTATTATTTGTACTGTTATCTTAAGATCTTATAAGTGTTAGACTTACTCTAGTCCTAGCCTAGATCGCAGGTATAAAGACAGCTTAAAACTTATAGTTGCTTTATAAATTTTTAATATCCTTTTGTACAAGGCCTATAAGTATTTTATTTAAATTAAGGCTTATTTGTAGATTACAATACACTCTTATATACCTTGCTGTAATCTCTTCTGCTAATACTAATCTGTAAGTCTTGCCTACGCTGTTACGTAATTACTATTAAAGATACTTAAAGAAAAAACAACTAAGTCTTCTAAAGAAAAAAAGTAATTAGAAAGAAAATTAAAGAAAGTGTTAGCCTATAACTAGACTAAGTTAGTTAATTTAGAAAGCAATAGTTTAGTTGTTAGAAAGTCTATATAAAAGGCAGATTTCTTTTTAGCTTACTCCTTCGCATAATTCTAAAAATTTAAAATAGCAAAATTTTAATTAGCCAATAACTACTCTTGCGCCTTAGTCTCTAAGAGCTTTAGCTTACTTGAAGCTAGCTAAGCTTGTAGACACGCAACTTTAAAGCACTTTTTATACCTTTTTATACTAAACTTTTTTCTCTACTTCTTTAAAAACAAATAAACTACACTCTACTTTTATAAAAATATTACTAGAACAACAACTAGTTATAGTATTTATAAAATAATAAAAGTTTTTTACCTGACACTACTTATAGTAAAAAGCTATATTTAGGCTTAGCTTTTTTATACAATTAGCATAAGTATAACACTTAGAAGTAGAGTTTTACAGGCTAAAATAGCAAAAGAATAGAACTTTAAGTATAGTTAAGAAAATATAAAAAAAAGTAGGCGTAAAATATAATAAACATACTAAAACTTTATATCTAGCTAGCAACTTAACACGCAGCACAGGAGAACAATATTCTAGAGTAGTAAGATAATTTACTTAAGAGGAGGAGTAATATTATAAGTAACAAGAAAGATTCTCTTTTTAATATATAAGCAAGAGTTAAAAGTTAACTAGCTACTATACTAGAAAGTAATAATCTACGCAGGGCGTTAATTACGTATCTACTACTCTATTAAGGCTAGCTATCTAGGATAGCTATGCATAAAGAGATAGAAGCGCTATCCTAAACCTCCCTCTTAGAAGGGATGTATAAGATAGCAGGACAAAGGCAACAGGTATAAGAATATAATACATTTTATTATTACACTTATTATAGTTAACTTAAAGAGTTTATTACTTATATAAATTGTTAACAAGTTATTCTATTATTTATAAAATTAGTATTGCTTACCTTTAGTTAATATTAATAACTCTTTTCTACCTAAAAATTTCCTACAATATCTTACAGACTACCGCTTTAGTCTCCCTCGCCTTAGTATAGACTAAGCCTTAAGAAGTATAGCCTTACCCCGTGTAACACTAAGTAAGCTCTAGCTAGTTATTTATCTAGCTATTAGAGCTAACTTTAAAAACTTAATTATAAAGCAAATCTTAAAGCTAAATATTAATAAGTACTTAGCTTACAAAGACAATAAGAACTAGTAGCTAGTAACTTAACGCGTATACGCTTTAAATTATAGTAACTTACTTACAGCTACTTAGCTATATCTACTTCTTTATACTACATTTCTCTAAGCCTATAATAATTATTTATAATATAACTCTATTTATTATAAAGCTAGATTTATTTAAGTTGTAAATACTATTGTTTAGAATCTCCTATCTCTCTTTTGTTAACTTAACTAGGTTAAACTAGCGCTAGATAGCCGCTAGGTCTCTATAGACAGCTTACTAGTAACTATAAAAATAGCTATAGCGCGTATAAAGCTCTAAAGTTCTTTTAATTAGTTATTAACCTAGTTTTTGCTAAGATAGTTGCTAGCGCGCTTATACAAAATTTTAATAAATCTTACTTAAAAATTAGCTTTTATAGGCGCAAATCCTTGCGTAGACTTTTTAAGAATACGCTTAACTATAGCTTTTTCTTCTAGCTTATTAAGGCGCTTTAAGTTTGCTTTGCAGTTGCGTTAAGTTTGCTTTGCAGTTGCGTTAAGAGCGCTTTCTAGCGCGTTAGATAGGTAAAGTACTTTAAAGCACGTTATTAATAGAAATAGCGCGTTTTTAAATTTAAACACGCTAAAATCAAATATTAAAAACAGCAAGCTAAAAGTATACTTTAGTATATAAAAATTAAAAAGTGCGTTATTAAGACTTAACACGTTATAGTGTTAACGTTAACGCGCTAGTAGAGCGTGTCTAACTTGCTTAGGTGTCTAACTCGCTTGTAAACTATGTTAGAAAACTAAATTTAAAACTAAAGAACTAGACTTAATATTCTTTTTATATTTAAAGCTTATAAAACTTACTTAATTAAAATATCTATTTTATTAAATTTTAAGAGAAAAAGTATTAGAGTATTAATATATAAATTACCCTAGTAATTAGATGATCCTAGTAAGCTAAACACGTGACGACTACGCTAGCGCCTATATATACAAGCTAGATTCCTTAATGCCTCTTTAGTAATTATTATATACTTAGGTATAGCACTTACTTATTTAATACACTAAGTTTCTACTTAATTAATTAAGCAATTGCTTTTTCTCAGCTTTTATACTTTTAAGCCTAGCTAGTTAATTATAGTTTTAATTCCTACTTTGTAATTAGCAAGTTAAAAGGTTAACTATTTAATTACTATCTTACTCTTCTCTATTCTCTTACAGTTTAGCTAGCAGATTACTGCAGCTGCTATACCTCTTATCTATCTAATTATACAATTAACCCCTTACTAATCTATTCTACTACCTATAGGCTACTGTTATTAACAACATAGCTACTTACTAACTAACTAACTAACCTACGCTTACCTTACTAATACACTACTTGTTGCCTTAATAGTAGTTCTTAAGGCTTAATTAGACTAGCTAACCTAGTTTGCTTTATTAAAACTGCACTACTTAGAGAAAAGCAACTAGGATTAAGTTAATCCTAATCCCCTAGACGTGCTCTTAATAGATTACTAAGAGCTATAGTATCTAGAGCTGCCTAAGAATGTTAAGCAACTAGTTGCTTTATTACCTAGCGCTAGCACATAAATACAAAAAGACTATTAAACTACGTAACGCAAATATAAAGCTTATATAATTAATACTAAGTATAAAAAGAATAATTACAATAAGCTAGTTTATAAGTATAAAGTATACACTACTTAATAAATAAGAGAAAATGCTAAAATTACTAATATTAAAGACTACATTAGTAAGACTATCTATCTAGACTTAATTTTAAATACTTTAATAAGCATAATTACTTACAACTTTACTAGCTTTTAAGCCTTAGTAAAGATTCTAAAGGAGAATCTAGCACTTATAGATTAGAATACTTAGTATTTAATTAGGGCGCAGTATAAATTTTATCTAGATAAAGCTTGCTAGGAATAAATAGGCTTTAAGCAATAGTTTACTAAGTAGTAGATTTTATGTAAGTAAGCAATAATTTACTTACTCTCTAAAGTTAATAGACTGTAAGCAGTTACTAATTTCTTAAACGCCTTAAGTAGAAAGATTTTACTAGACTAGTTACGTAAGAAGCGCAATAAGCTAGCATAAGCAATAGCTATTAGTAGAGCTTAATTAACTTTTAATAATTTAACTAAAACCTTTGGTGTCTTATTGCAGAATAAATTAATCAATATTATTAAAGAAAAAAAACACGTAGTAGTCTAAACTTAATTTTAATTAGACATAGCTTAACAATTATAAAATAAATTAAACTTAAATAAAAGTAGTAAGTTATTACATTCTTGCTTCTGCTAGCCTACTAAAAGTCTTATAAGTAAGCACCTTAAGACACTACGCAACTGCTACTAACTCTAAACTATAGTTACTAAATTAGTCTTTTTTTAGCAGTATGCTTATTAAGCTGTTAGACAACAAAAAAAAGAAGATTTTTAATCTATAAAATAGTAACAGATATATAACGCTGCGCACCTAGATTTAAAAAGAAAGCTAGAAGGCTAGCACTAGCGTATTAGCAGCAAATAAGTTTAGTAAACTATACTCTAGCTTATTAAATTACTACTATTTAACCTAAAAAATTTAATTAGGAAATTTAGGCTAAATATGTTTAGCATGTTTTTACTTCTTATACCTTGTCCTATTGTATAATTATAGATAGTAGAGTAGCAGTCTACTTAGTTAATAGTATAAATTACTTTAAGTTTAGCTTTTTAAGACAACCTTTTAATATAACTACACATTTTGTACACACCTTTTTAGTAAAAAAAGATTTTTTGCTAATAATAGGTATCTAGGCTTACGCCCGCTTATTTAGTATTACTAGCACGCAATTACTATGTTGTATATTTAAATAGAAACAAAGATACGCAATATCCCTCTTAATAACTTTCTTAACTAATAACTATTTACTAATTACTATTTACTGCTAACCGCAACTTCTATTATTTTGTTGCTATTCTAGTAGTGTTGTAGTTGCAGCGTTTAGTGCCTATTTATAAATATAAATTAACAATAATAGCATTACTATCTATATATAGCTCTCTTATTTCTAAAGGCACTTTATAAAATTCTTCTACTTCTTAGTTTATTTTAGCTACTTAATAGCTATCTTAAAACGCCTTTACTTCTTATAAAGCGATTCTTAAGTCTCTTTACTAAGTCTATATTTGCGTAAAAGGAGATTGTTAAAGTAATATACTTTTACTACACTTAAACTATTAACATGCGTTGTATATATAGTGTACTAGCTAAACTAGCCTTTTATAGTCCTTATTGTAACCTTAATATTTATAATACTAGACAAAATATCTTAACTATAGTTATATTCTAACCTTTACACTAACTTAACTACTACAAGAACTATTGCTGCTAGCTTTTTATTAACTAATAGAGGTACCTACTTAATAATAGTAAACGCTAGCTTTGTAATCTACTACTATAGCTTCTAGTATAGTAACTTAGTAAAGTCTAACTTTGCTTAATATAAGCTATTAGTTTTAGTATTTAAGTAGTAGAAAAACAGTCTAAGTATTATATTATTTATATATAAGTTGTTTGTATATAAGTTGTTAATATTAAGTACTATGTAGAATAAAGAATCCTGAAGGTAACAAGCAGCAGGCAGAGAGCTTTTATAAAGAAGTATTATAGGCTTCTACTACAGTAATGTATATGTCCTTACTCTCCTCCTCTATCTCTATTGCAATTTTGTTACTAGCTATAAGCTAGCAATTGCTGTTATATACGTTTTAATTATTGTCGTTTTTAAGTACTTTTAGCAAAATTTTTTAGCCTAAATTTCTGCTTAGTAGTCTAAGTTTTTCTGCTCTAAGCGCGTAGCGCGTAAACCTTATCTACTTACTATTTAAATCTTATTAGTTACACATAATCTTAATTTTTAACTTTTATAACTAATTAGTAGAAGGTAGCTACATATTACTTTTTTAGAAACCCTATTATGACTACTACAACAACTACTACCCTTAACACCTTAAAAAAATTAGATTACTTAGTACTAGACATCTTTAGCAAAGATCTTAAGGACAGGGCTAATAAGGCAGAAATACAAACTATATTAGTAAAATTCTAATATTAGTAGTAAAACTTACAATTAAAAAAGGCAAGTTATCTATACTATTTTTTCTTACGCTAAGTGCTATAACTTTATACTTTATATATAAATTTATAATCTTCATTAATACTTTTAGAGGCCTTACTAACTTTAATAAAGTTAAAAGTTTTAGCAGGATAATAATAAAATTTATAAAAATTTAGAAATTTTATCTTATTCTTTTAAAAAAGGTAGCTCTTTTTAAGCATTCTCTTTATAGTCTAGATGTAAATCTTATTAAAAACATTAAGGCCTTGTTAGAAAACGCTTTAACTAAAAGGTCTACTTCCTTATTAGGCATAAGTTATAACAAAAAGGGTATAGCAAGGTTTATAGAGGCTATATTTAAAGAGTGGGATTTAATACCGCAACAGGCGATAAATAATTGTGTTTTATCTTTACCTAGGCGTTATTAGGACGTAAAAGACGCTAAAGACTAGTATAGTAAGTATTAGTAATTAATATTTCCTTTTATAATTTTAAAAAATAAATTAAAAGTGCTTGTAGTAATAACCTTTTATTTAAAAAATTAAACATTATTAGAATAATACAAATTAGGTATATATACTAAAAGAATATTACTAGAAACTTATAGAAATCTTAGTACTGTTAATAAACTACTATTTCTAATTGTACTTTACACTTTTTAAGTAATTAGTTTAAGTGCAATAAACTGCTAGGAAGACGCTAACTAATCTGCTTACTAAGTAACATAACTTTAACAGGAGGTTTTTAGCATTTTAAATTGCTTACTTGTTTTAGACTAACTTATTTTATTATTTAGTTATTAGCAATTAAAAACTATAACTTTTTTTATTTATCTTTCTTTGTGTTACCCCTCTGTAAATATAAGCAACTTACTTATTATACTACTTAAGATAATAAGCTATAAAAGCTCTAATCTACTTAGCATAGAACGTAAATATTACTATTATAAAGCTATTAAAGTGTAATTACTATATAATAGATTATGCCTCACAAGTAATCTTGCAACAATTAAGAAAGAGATCATTATAACACTTTTATAAAATCTTATAAAATTTATCTTATATTCTAATCAGTTAGCTAGTTAAGAAACAGGCATTAAATATTTAAAAAAAACTATTTAGGCATGCTATTAAATTACAATATTTAATTAAAAATAAATAATTTTATTATGCTAATAATTAGAGGCTTAGCTATAAAAATTAGAAGTAAATATAAGTAAAAGATTATAAAAATTTATTAAAACAACACAACAAATTTTTTGCCTTAAAGAGAGTAATTAAGATATAAGGAAAATGTAATAGAGAAAAGATAGTAATTAAAGCTTTAATGCTATATACTTGTAAGACTAATAGCTTAGTAAAGAAAGCTAGCTAAAAGCTAATTACAAAGGCTATAAAGATGCGTAGAAACGCTAACTTACTAGCTAAGCATTAGCTAATAATTATACATGCAGTAGCTTATCTATATAAAATAAGCTTTAGCAAGATATATAGCTACTAATTACTTAACTAGGTGCTTTAAGAATAGTTTAAAAAGTATTTCTAATACTATTAACTACTTAAGATTAGACGCTAGACTACTAATGTACCCCTAGACTAGAGTAAGATATATGCTTATAGCTGCTAAGCCTACCCTTTAGACAAGAAGAAAGTAGCTAGGCGCAATTATTAAAGATTTAAGGTTAATCCTTAAAGCTATATTAATTACTAAGTTAGTTATTAAGCCTCTGATACATACTATATATATATATTAACCTTTAATTCTATAGGTAATAACTAACGTGTTTTATAAGCGAGTTGCTAACTTAAGTAAGTTGCTAACGCAAAATCACTGCAAAATCTTAAAAAAACAAGTGTCTGCTTCTTAACTAACACAAGGTAGAATTCTCTAAAAATTTAATACAATTACTACATCTACATAATAAATAAGTTATTAAGAAAAAAAAACTCTAGCTTTAATATTATATAAGATATACTTAGTTTTGTAGTTTTACAGAGGTGCAAGTAGTCTATCTCTACAACTACCTTTTAGAATTTCTTTAAAATTTCACAGCTTTCTTTTTATATAAGTACTACAATTATGCTAAGTTTTAAGAGAATTGTACATTGTAGTTATTAAGAAACAGACACCTGTTTTTTTAAAATTTTGCAGTAATTTCGCGTTGGCAACTTGCTTAGGTTAGCAACTTGCTTAGGTTAGCAACTTGCTTATAAAACACGTTACTTATAATCTAATTTTAGTAAACATTAGTTCTACAAAAGCTATTGCAAAGAGGAGCTACTAAAAAATTAAGTAATTAAGATTATAAAGAATTTTTATGTGACCTGGTGAGGTCTAATTTCACTCGATGTGAGCCATCGGTCTTCGTGTCGAACGGGGAGAAGAACAGTCCGAGCATTGTATTGTTCGTATGCGAGTCGTTCGTATGCGGTACCGTGTGGTGTGGGAAATCCTGAAGGTAAGAAGCAGCAGGCAGGGAGCTTTTATAAAGTATTGCAGGCTCCCGCTGCGGTAACGTACGTGTCCTTACCCTCCTCCACCTACTGTTGAACACGTTTTAATTGGTGTCGTTTTTTGGTACCTTCAGCAAATTTTTTGACCTTAATTTCGCTCAGTGGTCTGAGCTTTTCTGCTCCGAGCGCTTAGCGCGTGGACCTCATCCACTCACCGTTTAAATTTCGTTGACTACACACAATCTTTTTTTGACTTTTGCGACTGATTAGTAGAGGGCAGCTGCTTTTCACTTTTTTGGAAAACCTATTTTGACATTTTTATAAAGGCAAGCTTATTAATCTTAAAAAGAACTTAAAAGTCCTGCTTACTTAAGAAAGATTAATCTAGAACACATAGCTAACTACTAAAAGCCATAAAATTAATTTATCTACTATCTTAATTAGTAAGAAAGACCTACCTACTAAGAATAAAAGTAAATTAGAAGACGCTAAGCTAATAGAGCCTAAGGCTAGTATACTTTTAAGAATTTACTAAAATTAGTAGCAGAATAATAGTCTTGCTACCTTAAAACTAACTTTTAAACTAAAGACCTTAGAGAGCAACAACTTAATAAATTTTAAAGTTTTTAATAGTTATATAGTAGTTAAATTTATCTAAAGAAGCTAATATATTAATGCTTAGAAAAAGAGAGTGTGTAGTAGACACTTGTTTCTTGCCTACTTGCTTATTTCTCTTTTTTTAGACGTATTCCCGCCTAGCGCTATGTCTACGCTAAATATAAGACTTGTTAGAAAATATAACTTTTCTAAAGTTAATATTATTTTAATATTTTAATAGTCTTCTAAGTAATTTTGTTATAATTTAAGGCTCTTTTCTTATTTAAAAGTTGTATTTTCTTAGCAGTAGAAATAGTGTATTTCTCTACTTTTAAGAAGCGTAGTAATCTTCTAGTGTACAGATGTTAGATTGTTTAAAGACATACTACTACAAGGGCAGGAGATTACTAGTAGCGAGATTATGCATAAATAAGGTTGGTAAGATAACAATCTTATTATAGGTTAGTATAGAAGCTATTAGTAGAAGAGGACGCCTATTCAGTAATACAGTGCAAAGAGATAAAGAAAACTAGCTAATAAATAGTTTTCCCCCTTTTATAGTACATAGAAGGGGTTATATACCTTAAGATTAGGTAGTTAAGCACTAACCTAGTATGCAGTATAGTATTACTCTATATACTAGCACAAACCTCCTTTTCTTGCAAGCTTAGCCTTATTAAGCTCTTTATTTTATAAAAGAAAAAAGAAAAAAATATATTTTAATTATCTAGGCTACTGCCTAGTATTAATAGACAGCGTATTTATATAGTAGCTACAGAATCTAGGTGTTTAAAGAGTACCTAAATTTTATAGCTAAGGTAATTTTCTTACTACATACTCTATTTAAGCACAGCTCTACTATAAGCTTATTGTTTATTTCTTTAAACGCTTACTTTAACAAAGTTCTAAAGCGCTAGTAGTAATTACACTTAGTTTAGGCGCTAGTGCTATATTATTAGAAGCAGCAGAAGCTTAAGTTTCTAAAACTAATTAAAAATAAATAGAATTAGGCTTTTTAGTTAATTAGTAAGTACAAAGATGTTATTTTTAAAATAACTATACTAAATTTAGAGCAAGTATTAGGAAAGCGCTATATAAACAAAAGTATAACAAAATCTTTGCTTTCTAGCACTTATTTACTTTTAGGCTAAGCTCTTTTTAAAGGCGCTAGAGAGAATTAGCTTAAAAGCAATTAGTATTCTACTTATCTTAGTTCTTTATTATTTGTAGAATGTTCTTTCTATTAGTAGAGGAGAATAATTAAATAAGAATACCTTAGATAGAATTAGCATAAAAAGCAATCTTTTTATTCTCTATATAATAGGCTATAGGTTAATAACTTGTTATAAAACCTTATTATAGTATTCCTTTGTATAATTCTTAACCTATGATTTATTTGCATTTTATAGCATCTTGTGCATTTCCGTATAAACAAGAGAATTATTGTACTTAGCCTATCTAATAAGAGCTTTCTAGATGTAGGGCTTGTACTTAATATAAACATTAGTAGAGAATAGCTAGTCAATCCTGTTAGAGATTTAATCTCTAGGCCTAATTGCTGCTTGTTCTACTATTAACTTAGAGGTAGAGGTCTCTGCCTTCTACTTGTTTGTAAGGAGGAGGTGCGGAAGTAGAACGATAAGAATAAGAGAAATAAATAAAGAGACTAAGGGAAGAGAGTGCTAAACTAACTTATATTATGCAGTTACTTATTGCAATTTAAATTGTTCTCTCTTAAGAACTCTCTCTTGTTTTCTAACTACAAGCTAAACTACAGTCTATATATACTTGTCACTTGCATTCTAGAAGGATCTGTACTTACGCAATAGCTTGCGTAGTAGATAATGCAATATCTCGCAATCTTATGTAATCTCACCCCTCTAATCTTGTTAAGATAACTCGAAAGAGTGCAAGGAGTAATAGTAAGGTCTTAGTGCACTTTATAAATTTTTTTTTATACATTCTTATAGTAGGCACCTTTTCTACACTGTCTTAAACTATAATAAACTAAGAAAGAATAGTATAATAATTGCAAGTAGTGTGCTGGTGCACAGGGTAATACCCTACTGCACACTGTGTTAGTGCTTAACTACCTAATCTTGAGGTATTTCACCCCTTCTGTGTACTACGGAAAGGGGTTAACTATTTACTAACTGCTCTTCTTTTTCTACTTGTACTATACTATTGAATGGACGTCAGTTTCTACTAATAGTTTCTATACCTACCTATAATAAGATTGTTATTTTACTTACTTTGTTCTTGTATAATCTAACTACTAGTAATCTACTGCTCTTATAGTAGTATGTTTTTATACACTCTAACACCTGTATAAATAGCAATGCCTATACAGACACACTTTACTTCTTAGTGCATAAGGAGACTAGTGCATAATTATTATAAAAAAAGCATAATAATCTTGAATAAATATAGAACTTAGAAGAACACTAAAAAAGCTAGATTTCTAGAGATTATTACTCGATATACCTTTACGGAGTTAGCACTATCCTTTACTATAGGCTACGTTAAGGACTATGTTACCTAAGTTAGCACTAATAACTAAGAAAACTAAAGAAAAATCTACTAATAAAATAAATATACCTAAATAAATTCTAGGTTAAGGTTTATTCTGCAAAGTAAAGGCAGTAGACTATTTAGTAAAATAAAGGTAGTCTTATATAGATTTAAACACTAATTTAGAGTCTACCTAGCAAAATAAAAGTAGCAAGCCTATCTAGCAGAAATTAGGACAAGTTATACATACATAAAAAAAAAGCTAAAGTTCTATCTAGCAAAAATTAAGATAGAACTAGAAGCTTGTAACCAAATATTTTTAAACGCTAAATTAAGGTATTTGTCTAGCAAAAAAGAGAGGTTACTAATAATTTGAATAATATAGGTATAAATCAAAGCTTGCTTAGCAAAATAAAAAGCACTACAAAAGCAAAGATTATATAACTATTTTTTAAATAAAGATAAACTACAAAAACTTTGAAAATAAATATCTTGTTTGCCTTAAGGACTAAATCTTGTTGATTACTTTAATAACTAAATAATATTAACTATCTAAATAAAGAACTCTTATAAGTACTACTATACTATAGATATTAAAGAAGGATCAGAAGACAGGTTAAGGATAAGTAGGCAGAATGCCTTTTTCTACTAGACCTATAGCTGCTAGTTCTAAGTTACTATTAATGCTATTAAGCTTAGTTGTTAGTACTATAACTATACCCATGCACAACTTAGTGTTGTCTATAGTTTTACTAAGACACAGTATATTAGTCTTTACTAGAAAAAATGTTACTTAACCATTAAAAGACTTTAATAGATAAGCTAATAATAGAGATATTTATAATACTTCAAGAGTCTCTATTCTACTAGACTATTTCTCTAACAAATATTAATTGCTTTTATATATTTTAAGACGTTTACTTAAATATGTAAGAATTTATTAGTTTAAGTTATAAGTACGTATAAAGAAAAAGCATAAAGATAAAAATAATACCATTAAAATAAGTAAAAGTGTTAACTTTTAAGTTTACATTTATAAATTCGTACAAAACAAGCCTAGGCTGGTAAAGTACTATACTTATTTTACTTCTGTTACTAATGCATGCATTAAGAACAAGCAAATCCCTTAAGCAAAGAAATGTATTTTCTTCTTCTAAAATTTACTATTAATAGATAAAGAGGCAGTTATGTACTACATGCCTGCTGCTCTAAAGAGTAATAATTAGAATACGTATAAATTAGATCTAATCTAATCTTTTTTTTTATCCTACTGTAAGAAGATAACTAGCCTAAATACGACTTATCAGCTAGAACAAAAAGGCGTAAATACTAAAATACGCTAAGTTATACTGTCTAACTAGCGTGTAACCTTTACTTCTAAGAAAGTAAGGAAGGCAGTAGTTAAGATTAGCAAAGCACATAAAAAGAGAAGCATTCTAGTAGATATAAACTTAGAAACGAAGAACCTTATTAGGATTTTAAGTAATCTAAAGCTTAGGCTATTAACTATTAACATGCCTATAGCTTACTTTACAATAAAAAGACTTTTAGAAAAACTTACTAACTATGCGTATTTTATTACATAAGTAACTTATGCTTAGCTCTTAAGTGAAGAGAATAATAGTTTCTTTATTACTAATGCTAAAACAAATTTATCTACTAAGATAAGTATAGTATATTTAAATAATATAAAGACAAATACCTTTTACTTTATATATAGTGTTATAGAACATATACTTAAAGATTGTAAGCTATACTACGCCCTAAAGTAGATAGAATAAGTTAGTTCTAACTAAGATATAATAGCTAAGAAAGGAACTTACTACTTTAGGCTACTATCTAAACGTCTAGAGGAAATCTTAAGATAACTACTATTAAACTAAGTTTTGCTATAGGTAAAGGTAAAGATCAAAGAGTCTTATAACATTACTAACAATATACTTAATTAACTAGCATTAAGTGTAATATTTAAGATTTCACTACTAAAAACTCTTAACTAGGCTTAAGGTTTGGGGGGAAAGCCTCTAGTACTATAAACATAGCAACAAGATTAATAAACTAAAGTAACTATAACAATATTTTTTAGTAGTTTTAATAGTGTGCCGGTGCATAGGGTGATGCCATACTGTACACTAAGTCAGTGCTCAACCACGTGATTTTAAGGTATATAGCCTCTTCCATGTATCACGGAAAAGGGACACCATTAATCGTCTGTTTACTCCACAGCTAAGCTTCTGTACTGTACTATCGAACAGGCGTCTTTTTCTACTAATAGTCTTTTATATTTAACTTATAATAAGATTATTATCTTACTTACTTTGTTTTTACATAATGTAGTTTTTGGTAATGTTTTGCCTTTATAGCAGTATGTTTTTATACACTCTAACACCTATACAAATAGCGAAGCCTATAAAAATTTACTTGACTACTTAGTGTATAAAAGAACTAGTGCCTAATTATTGCAGGAACTTTATAATCTTACTAATTACTAGATCTCTTAAAATTACTACTAGATATACTTTAAGAGAGTTAGTACTATCTCTTGCTATAGACTATGTTAAGGACTATGTTACCTAAGTTAACACTAATAATAACAATGAAACAAAAATTTCCTACTTAATAACATGCGTAAATAAATGCTAACTTAAAATCTGTTTAGCAAAATAGAAAAAGCAAACTATCTAGCAAAATAGAAGTAGTTTTACATATATTTAAACGCTAACTTAAAGTCTACATAGCAAAATAAACGTAGTAACTTATCTAGTAAAATAGAAACAAGCTTCTGTACAATAATAATAAGTAAAAGGTTTATTTAGTAAGAATTAAGAACAAACTAGAAGCTTAAAACTAAATATGTCTATATACGCTGATTAAAAGTATTTATTTAGCAAAATAGAGATATTACTAATGATTAAGATAGTTTAAGTATACATTAGAGCCTATATAGCAAAAATTAGTGTACTAAAAAGATAATGATTAAAACTACTCTTAATAATCAAATACTTTTATTCTTTTGAAGACTAATGTTTTATTTCTTTTAAGAAATATACTCTATCTACTTTATTACTAACTAACTACTAACACTTTTTATTTATTTTTAAGGTATTAAAGGTGGTGGTTGTTGTTATAGTCAAAATAGGTTTTCCAAAAAAGTAAAAAGCAACTGCCCTCTACTAATTAGTCGCAACAGTTAAAAAAAGATTATGTGTAGTTAACAAGATTTAAACAGTAAGTAGATAAAGTCTACGCGCTAAGCGCTTAAAGCAGAAAAGCTTAGACTACTAAGCAAAATTAGGGTTAAAAAATTTGCTAAAGATGCTAAAAAACAACATTAGTTAAAACGTGTTTAATAGCAACTGCTAGCTTATAGCTAGCAACAAGATTGCGATAGATATAGAGGAAGCAAAGGAAGGTAAGGACACGTAAGTTACTGTAGCAGGAGCCTGCAATACTTTATAAAAGCTTTCTACCTCCTACTTCTTACTTTTATAATTTCTTATACTATATAGTACTGCATATAAACAACTTGTATATAAATAATATAATGCTTAGACTAATCTACTTCCTATTTAATATAAAGACTAATAGCTTATATTAAGTAAAGTTAAACTTTACTAGGTTACTATACAAGAGGCTATAGTAGTAGATTACAAAGCCTACATTTACATTTATTAAGCAGTCTCTTTAGTTAGGTAAAGAGGAGCTGTTAGCAGTAGCTTTTATAGTAATCAAATAAACGTAAAGGTTAGTTTCTATTATTTATTAATACTTTATTAATGCGTTTAGTATTATAGATGTTAAGGTTATAATAGAGGTTGTAAAAGGCTTATTTAGCAGTAAGTTTATTAAATATATTGCGTATGTTACTAGTCTAGGTGTAGTAGTAGTGCATTATCTTACTAATCTCCTCCTACGCAAATGCAACCTTAGTAGAAAAACCCAATAACTATTAAGTGACATAAGACGATCTGGCCCGTTTATATAGACACTAGCGGAGCCGTCACGTGTTTAGCGTACCAGGATCACCTAACCAACAGGGTGATCCGCGTCTCAATACTCCAACACCTAGAGACTTAATAAGATCCTCTATCTCTCAGTAAACATCTACTAGCGTGCTCCGTTTTCTTATATGCTTTGCTAATCTTAACTGCTGCCTTCTTTATTCTCTAATTATATTAGGATATACAATAGAGGACCGATATGGTGCAAAAGTTGGTACGTGCACGATAAATAGTATAGCGATATGGTATAGC